>JAKSZP010017242.1:0-158682 GCA_022478985.1 Massospora cicadina | reverse complement strand
GTATTGGGTGGTTAATCAATGGGCCCCCTATAGTGAGCACCACTGTTATAAAATTGAACGGTATCACTAGGATCCGTTGAGCTACTCACACAGGTCGAGCCCCCTGAGCAATGAATGGACAATGTGGAGATTGCCAGTCCTTCAGACACTCTTAGAAATATATTAAAAAATAGGAGCAATCGCCCCAACAGTTCTTTTATTTATTTTTTATAAATACAGCGTCCTTGCTGTCTCATCTCGTCTGCCTTCTAAAAAACCTACCTATCTCAATTGCCTATTTCGCTTATATACATCAGCTGCAGGCGATACTATTTCTCATTGCTTGGGTTATTCTATTCCACCAATTTTCCTCGAATTTGACTTGTTATTATAATCTGCTGTCGCCCTATTTGTAGGCGATTTACTTCATATTTGTCAAACATCAACATTGCCTTATTGCCTTGCCACCTTATATAGAGGCAATCTAATAAGCTCATTATATCCAATAAGACTCGTTATATCTCAATATCACCTCAACTCAAGGCAATCAAATATTCATAACTGATACTGTGTTCAGCAGTTTCCGCCTGGATGCCCCAAGACTATCGTCCAGTCATGTCAAAATTGTGACACCCCTACTGCAAATTGTCAACTACCTGTGGCAAATGGCCGCCACGTTCAACCTAATGGGGACTGAAAACTGTCAGTGGAGGACGCTGAAGCTTCATCCATGGGTGGCCAACAGCGACTGACTTAAGATCCACCAGCTAATCTCTGGCAAGCTATAGTCTGCTGACCAACCTGAGATTGACCTATGACCATTCAGCCCATCCACAGCCACTCTTTAAAAGTCTGCACCACCCCTGCCCGGCTTATAGCCTCAGGCTAGGTTTAGTGATGTTCAGATATGAGGGCCTTTATAAAAAACTTGCTTTGAGTGCAATAAGCATGGGAATTACATGGCGAGCTTCCCTGAAAATTGGAACATACATGCATTTCTGCTGAATTTGGATGATTATGGAAAAGAACAAACGGAATAGAGATGAGACTCTTTACTTCCAATGCGCAAGTTTATTTATCCCGCCTGATCATGATGTATTGAGCTACGTCAGCTATCATGATTCCAACAAATACATTTCTCTACTGACAAACTACCAATGATGTAAACGTGGTAACTCATTCCTAAGCCAATGAGGGAGTCATGGAAGAGATCCGTCAAGAGATTCAATACCCATATGTCTGTTAAATCCTGGAGCATAACTCAGCAGATAAACCCCAACCCTCCTTGGATGTGGCCTCTTTGGAGGGCGTGAATGTCGCCATCCTGGTAGAGCAGATCATAAAGGAGTACCTACAGTTAGGACCAATTTTAAGCACTTTATCAATATGAAATAGTTAATTAGATGTTCATTTATCAAACAGCCATGGTTCTTCTTATTATGAGTGCACTTATTGTGACATCTTTATGGAAAAAACAATAATACAAGCAATCATAGAAACCGGCTCCCAGGTTAACATAGTATTGACAAATCTTCTAGCTAAGCTGTCATTGAAATCCAACATGGAGCACTGGGTGGTATACAGTACTGCGGGGTCAAAAGTACTATATCAGAGGTAGCGTACAGTGCGCTGCCTCTTCAGTTCAGGCTGATTGCTGTATCAACACCAGCATTTTATTGCCAACCACAATTATTACATATTAATTTGAACAGCTTTCATGCGCCATATTGATGATGTGGTTGACATAGTGGAAGAAACCTTCATGATTCTGGGTCATTGGATCCCTGTCTATTTCATGTCAAGGGGGTACCACATGATTCTGCCCAAGATGGCCAATCCTTGCATACAGTGATGGCGTAGTTCCCATATGCTACCAGCAGTTGAAGTAGTGGACTAAGACTCTTCCAGATCAAATATATGGGTATCAAGGAATAACTCTATGATCACCGAGCACTTTAAGGATACCATCTGGACACTAAGCTATTGTAGGAACAGAGCTTGAAGTGGAGATACTGGAAGGGTTGTTCAGGGAGGTCCTTAACCCCTACCAACAATCACGCCTCAAACCTCATGTGACTCCAGGAATATTAGTATCTGGCCCTGAGAAAATCAAAGTGCTTCTAGCTAACCTTCAGAGGGAGTCTCTTATGGTCAAAAGGCATCAGGTGGTGGCTTATATACACCTGACCCCCGTTGATGGGGTCCTTCAGCTTCACAAATAGGCTTGTTGGTTAAAATTGGCTCACCGCCCAGAAGTTGGACAGAGTAATGGCTCTGGATCCATGTGAAGCTTTGATGGGGCTATCTGAGGAGCAACATAATAGGGCAATAGCGTTATTCTAGAAATATCATGATATTTATTTCCCATAAACATTTGATGGGATATGCTTGTGGAGTTGTTCATTGAGTGGACACAGGAGACCACCCTCCTATTTGGTTCATTCCAATCCACCACTCAAGGACTGCAGAAGTGTTAGTGTCTGATTAAATAGATAAGTTGCTGAAGCAGGGTATGCTTGAGCCATCAAAAGTCTTTGGAATGCACCTGTGTTAATTGCTAACGAGAAAGTAGAAGATTTGGGTTGTGATCAACCATCAGAAATTTAGTTGCGCCACTAAAAAGGATTCATATTCACTACCCAAAATTGATGATGCTTTAGATTGCCTGGGGGTGCGCATTATTTTTCAGCAATGGATCTGATCTCAGGGTACTGGTAGATTGAGTTTCCCGAGGCGGAACAGGAAAAGAGTGCTATGATCACCTCCAAAGAGTTATTCTAGCCCAGCGTATGCCTCAAGGCCTATGTAACGCTTGCTACATTTTAAAGGGGATGAACATTATCTTGGGTGATCTCAAACTGTAATGTGTCCTTGTTTATCTTTATGACATTAACACTTTCTAAAGAACGTTTAAGAGCACTTAGATTACCTGATGGAAGTATTCCGCTGGCTCATGGAGGCTAACATTAAAATCAAGCCTTGTAAATGTCATTTTTCCATAGAGCAACTAAAAGATCTTTGGCTCGTGGTAGACATCTGAGGTATTTGACTGCAAACTGGCCAAGGTAGAAGCCATCAGGAAGATGTCCTGACCCCATAAAATGAGACTTACTAGCCTTTTTGAGAATAATTTGGGTGTTTTAAACGGTTTATTCCCAACTTTAGCTGTATTGGGGAACCGCTCTTTGAGCTTTTTTAGAATAAGGACGCTACTTCAAATGTGCAGAATGATGTCAGAGCATTTTGACCTTAAATACGCAGATCAGTGCTCTGGTGCTGCAGTATCTGAACTTTTTAAAAAGCGTTAGTCATTCAGATGGATGCTTCTCTTTCAATTGTGGTCACAGTCTTGTTGCAGCAGGATGACAATGGGGTGGAGCATCCCGTCACTTATTGAAGCTGAATTTTGAACTGTTATGTGCGGAATAATATGGTGAGTAAAAGGGAGTGCTAGTTGTAATTTACATATACAAACAGTTTTTGTAGATTTATCTCCATAGAGTAAAGTTCAAAGTTGTGACTGATAACGCTTTGTTACGCTGTTCAAAGAATCTTTGGAGCCAGAGGGCTGCATCGCATGGTGAGCGCTCAAGCTGCAAGCATATGATTTTAAGATAATCCAAAGGCTGGGCGCAAAACACCAGAATTTTGACTATCTATCGCGACTTACCAACCGTCTCTATCATGGCAGATCTCGCTGATATAATGTACAAGAAAATTATCAGAAAGTAAATAAGCTGCCAAGTCACCTCAAACTGTTTGGGTTCTGATGGGATGAGGATAGATACCTTCTTGAAGGACAGTGAGCTGTTTAAGAAGGTTAGTGGGGTCACAGTGAGTTTCTGAAGCCCTTTGACCAACTGGGTATCAGCTTGGACGCACGCAAGTTGGTAGGGCACAGAGGCTATGGAAAGAGTTAGAATTTCTGAAGCCTCAACATTGCTGGGAAAGTATGCACTTTGATGTGCTGGAACTGTTCAATTATTGTCATCAATGCCAAGTGGAGAATCCCTTCCACAAAAAAATCACTTATCATCTGGTTAAACCCGTTTTGCTTGGCATATGGTATCTATTGACAATGTGGGGCTCTTTCCAATGGCCATAAATTTCTCCAAGTACAAGCTGGTATAATAAAGTTCATTAAATGGTGGGTAGAAGCGTGAGAAATCAGTGATTTAGGGGCCATAACCACCGCCAAGTTCATAATGGAGTGTGTCATTAAATGGCATGGCTGTCCACAGTTCACCCTCATGGATAGCGGAACTAAAGTCACCTTTAATGCATCTCCTAATCTGAATGAATAAATGCGATCTGTGGGGTGCTAACTACTCTAGACCATCTTGATCCTGATGGGACCATTTAATGGGTTAATGATTCTTTAATAAATATTCTTTAAAAGCTTGTAAGGGATCAACTATCTGGCTGGAGCACCCTTTTCTCCACTAAAGTTTTTGCATATAGCATTAGTTATTACCTGGTAATGGGAAATAGTCCGTCCTAGTTACTCTATGGCAGACACCCAGCATTGCTTCCACTAATTTACTCTTGTGTAGAGTATACAAGCAGAAAGGACCCACAATGCTATCTGATGAATCTGACATCTATGCTTATTAAACAACAGACTGAAGATTACTCAAGCAGCTTGGCCAGAAAATTAAGGAGTATGATTCCCAGCGATGACATAGCATATCGCTGCAATTCACAATAGGATAGGGTGTCTTGTTCCATGACCAGCATAAATTTGGGCGGCGGGATAAGCTAGCAAGCATCTGTATCATACCCTTTTAGATAATAGAATAAATAGGCACTGATTACTACATAATAAAGACCCAGTGATAGGTTAAATTATCAACTGAGTGTGTGTTAAGATCCTCCAGACATATAAAAAATAAGTTAATAACCTGGAAGGACCCATACATGATTGGCAGAATAAGGAAGGTCCGCTCTTAGATATAGACAAGGCTCCTCCAGGTTGGTTAGCAGAAGATGAGACATAGGCAACATATTGGAGGATTATCATCTGGTTAAGAGGGTGAAAAATTCAGAAAAACAATTATATGGTTTACTCCCGCTATACTGAATAATAGGATCCAATTAGTCACAATATTGATAGTTGAGCAATTTCAGAGGAATTCTCCAGATCTGGTTGCACCATAAAGCAGCTTGATTACAATTGGTAAAATTTGATTACTGGCGACTAGAAGCTGAGGATAATCAAGATTAGGTTATATTATTAGGTACTGATGGTTGACAGCAGATCAAATGCCAGAGATTAATAATGGTAAATGTGGTTATATGGTTACAATTTTGTTAAGAGTTTCACCAAGAGTTTAAAGTGATTGAGATTACATTCTTGTTTTAGTTTTAGGAGTAACCGCAGTAAGGAAGATAAAAGTAGTGATAGAGAGTGAAAAGGGGATCACATTTAGTTGAAAGCAGTATTGTACTCTGTAGTACAAAGTTGATATCTGGTGTAGACCTCTTGGTTTAGGCAGTGAGAAGCTGCTTTTATAAAAAAAGATTGTGGATCTCTGAAGCTCTTTACTTCTAATTTTCTAACTTATTATCTTTGTTTAAGGAACAGTGATCTTCATATCATCCTTACGCTTGTCAGAAATTAACAAAATGGATTCCTCCCAGTAATATCAGAACTAGGTTTTGGTTAGTCAGACGTGATTGCTGGCTATTAGCCTAGTTTGATATCATTTAGTGATATAAAAATATTAATTGTTTTAGGTTTGGCGGATTCCTAGTTCAGTGCTGACTGCAAAATTTGTTGATGATTGTGGTAATTTCCAGCGGAAAGCTGATGTATTTGTTTACGAGCATCCAAGAATAAATTAGGTTGTTTAATTTGATTTTGGCAGAATATTATCCTGATGCTAATTTCCATTAAAGATGATTGTGGGATTTTCCAGTAGAAAGCCGAACTATTTGTTATCAATCATTCAATTATGAATATACTTTCTAATCTGGAGTATCGGTGACTTATGCTGAGGATGAGTTGACCTAATATTCGGTGAACAGGATGAGTGGATTGAAAGGGAATTGTTACTATGGATGACTAATAATTAAATGTTGTTTTGGCTTGATGGCCAATGGGTTTTGATTAGGCACAGTAGCTAGGGTATAATTAGTTGTCATTACTTTTCAATAAAAATCTCTCTTTCACCCACTTTCCTAATTATTTGAAGTAAAAAGAGCCACTAAAGTGGATAGGGGTGAGACTGGAGATCCCCAAAGTAGGATCAGGGTGACATGTCTGGGTTTGGTCGATGCTGCCAGCTTCTATACCTCAGCCCTATAAGGAACTAATGGGAACCAGGCCAACCGGCCACCAACAATGATGTGCTGATGGCCACCAGCCATGAGATTGGTTAAGCATGGGGGTGCCATGGCTGCCCACAATGGGAGATAGACTAGTTGGGGCACACCCAAGAGGGGCAGGAGATTGGTCATGAGAGTGTTGCAGCGTGGAAGTGCCATAACCGCCCAGGATGGGGGATGGACTTTATGGGGCACACCCAAGAGGTATCAAGGGGCTAAGGCAAATTCATTGGTCTACTGTGTTGGTGGGTTGGACGTGGACTTGTAGAGGGTTAGTACATCTATGAAGGTGAAATAGCAAGGGTCATCCTGTCTCTATACTTGTTGGCCTGGCACACTAGTGGAACCCGCTGTTTGAAAAGCAATTTTCTGACACCACTGTATCAGTGAGCTTAACCTTTGTGCAATAATCTACCAGTTCTTATCTAATCTTCCAGAAGATCAACTGGCATCCTGTCCCATTCTCTGAGCATAAGTTTGGCTTCTGTGATTGGTTTATATCGGTGCCTAATTTGGTGTTTCTAGTTATTCTTGAGGTAGGCTGATGTTGGCATCAATAGTTGAGTACCAACCTAAAATCCACCCTTTTGTTTTTCTAATTACATCCACTAATGTGGCGATTCCTGCCTATTTATGTTTTTCCCTACCAGAGCTGTGGGTTCCATCAATGTAACTCTTTCCCCCTTTTTACCCTTAATTTCCCTTATGTGTTGTTGCAGTATAAAGAAATCTACAAAATGGAATAAGCCAATTACCTTCCACCTCACTCTAAGTACGATTTGATCTTCTGTCTGATAAAGTATTTAACTAACATTAACTTCCCTCTGTATCCATATTATTAACAAATATAAGGCCCAGGAGGTGCAGTTGGATGATATGCTTCAGAAGAGGTAAGTATTTTAAATTCCTCTCCCATTGCCTCCCTTATTGTTTTCGCCTAAAAGGCTGATGGTACCTTCCAACCATGCGTGGACTACAGCCATCTTAAGAATAAAATGGTACATAATCCCTATCCCCTTCCCTTTTAACAAACTATCAGCCAGGCGATCACTAGCTCCAAAATGTTATCTAGGCTGGACCTTTTGAATGCTTTAAATTCAAGTCTGAGTAGCGGAGGGCTAGGAGTGGCTTATAGCCACTTGTACTATAAGGGGTATTACCAGTTCCATGTCTTATCTTTGCTCTTAAGAACGCGCCTTCCACATTTCAACACATGATCAGTGATGTGTTGGGCAATCTTCGCTTCACCTGCGCTGTGGCATGCTTTGGCAATATCCTAGTACACTCTCCCACTCATGAGAAGCATGTTAAGGACCTGAAAGTGGTACTGGATGCTTTTCAGATGGCTAAATTTTATGTGAAGCCTTCAAAGTGCGAGTTTCTCAAGAAAAATCACTTTATTTGACAACCTGGTCCTAAAGGATGGGTAGGACAACCCTCCTAGTAAATTAAAGGTCTCTTTTGTGGCCCAGGCTTACCAATCAGAAACAGCTGCGGAGTTTCTTTTGCACCAACATTTTCTTGAAGAATATTCTCCTGCACTCTTGCAGTTAAAAGCGCCGCTTCATCACTTGTAACTGAAGAACGTTATCTTCAATCCAATTTCAGATTGTCAACACGCATTTGAAGCAATCAAGGAAGAGTTTGTGGCGCCCCATGTTCTTAAGTTTTGCTAATTCATCCCAGCCTTGTAGTGACATTTAATGCCTCTGCGGCTGCAATGGGGGCTGTTTTGCAATAAGATCATGATGGTGGAGCACCTTGTCGCCTTCTTCTTATTAAATTCTCCTCTTGGAGAAGTCTTGGGCTATCTATAACAAGGAGCTTGCTGACATGACGTGGTTACCCACACACTGGCTGTGCCTTATCAAAGGAGCTCATTATGAAGTGGTTTTCTTGACTGACCATCAAGTCCTTATGTGCTTTCAAAAGCCGCTTAAGTTAGCGATGTTAGGCCTAGATGTAACGTGACCTGTGTAGATTCAACTTCAAGTATGATTTCACGAAGGGGCGCTAAGCATTCTTCCAGGTTATTGAGTCAAAAAGCTTCCTAAGCCCTATGGAGGCTGAAGCGTAGGGATTACCACAGTGATTCTTCTTGCCCAGATTCAGGCCATTTTTCCCGCAATTTCTGAGGCTGAGTGGGCAACTTATGCTCATTTTTGATTCCTTATGTACTAGCTGGACAGACATCCTGCTTGGAGGGGCTGGAGTTGTCTGATCATCTAGTCCTGCCAGCCTATAGGAGGACTCACTATTTGCTAAAGATGACAATAATTTTGTTCTGGTATTAATTTTGAGGACATCCCACAACACTTTAAGAAAGTAATCTCAGCCCACCATGACCACTCAGTGATGGGACACCCAGGGTATAATAAGTGCTTAATATGGTAAAGTGGTCGCTTAACTGTCTGGGTTTATCTAAGGATACCCCTGCCTTGATTAAAATTTTTGTGACGTGTGCTTGGGAAAATTCTGTTAAATCAGGAAATAATGCTCTCCTCCATACCCTGCAGCAGGAGGAAGGTTTGTGGATATTAGAATACCAGCGCGGAAAGGAAAGACCTGGCTTCCTTAAAGTTGTTCTAGAAACCACAAGTGCAGCTGCAGTCCATAAGGCACCGCTGGTTTTAAGGGGCTGGAAGTAGGCGCGTTGAAGGGGGTGTTGGAAAATCTCTAACTCAGGGAATTGTTGCCCAATTGACGCTTATTATATACCAAAATAACTAAAATGCCAGTTTTAAATAAATATTTTATTTAAACTATATATGAAAGCTAAGGGTGGTTAGCCTAGCGGATAAAACTGCTTACACCCTAGTGCACATTTCGAATTAAAAATCAGTATTGGGTAGAAAAATTCTTGGTGTGCTATATTTGTCCCAAGGTCGACCCACCTCAAATATATATATATATGAAAGCTAGAGAAAAGGAATAATCAAACTATCCTACCATTAACAAGATTTTGGGTCTTATTTTGGGATGGGATGAGTTGCTAAATTTACTATGATAGTAGGGGATGTTTTTAGTTTCAAATGCATAAATTAAAGTTACAAACATTAGATTAAACTCAATAGTATTAGATAACGTTCCAAGCTATTCCGTGTCATTTTCCCAAGTCCTGAATGCCTGAGGTCGTTTTTAATTCTGGAAGGAAGTGTTGAGGTTATCCTTTGTTTTTGCCCTCATTTTCTCGACTTTTTCCCAAATTAGACTTATTAGGCATATTTTTAGTATAGTGGTTTGATTCTGGGTGGACCAACTATTGAGGCAGGAGTTGGGTACCGTGGTGTGGGAATTTCGTGATTTTTATGAAATCTTCACATATTTGTTTGATTTTAAAAGCAAAACCTGCTAATTTTGAGACCTGAGTATATTTGGGCTGGGGGTAGATGGTGGAAGGGTGTGTGACAAGCAGGAGGGGCATAAGCTACCTATCTCTCATCAATAGTATGTTTAGGACAGAGATCTAGGTGAGAGGAAGGTCCTTGGGGCTTGCCCCCTTTTTATTTTAAGGGAATGTAAACCCCTGTCAGAATAATAGATGGCACCTGGAGTCTTACATTACCCTTTCCTTGACAGGTAGGGCTCACACCCTCTTCAAGGGCTCTAGTGAGGACATAATTCTTGTGGTGTTTAGGCAAATTGATGACTGCAATGGAGGCAGGCTTGGCTGGTGCAGGCGTGGAGAACTTGGGTGTTCCTTGTGGAATACCTTCAGCAACTCATAATAGTTTGTAAAATCCTCAAATGGTACCCAGATGTTCTCATACGCCGGGTATCCCTTCCATGTTACCAGGTAAGGCACTTGACATTTAACCCTCATGCATCCAGAACCTTTTCTACCTCAAACTCAGGGGCTCTTTCCCCCAAGATGAGCTCAACCTCCACCGGTTCCTTGTCTCTAAAAGAATAGAGTGAGTAAGCATGGAACAAGACATGAATTCTCCAGTGCGGAGGAAATACCAAGTGAAAAGCACTGTTGTTTAAAAATTGGTGTTGAAAAAATAGTTCCGCTTGTTTGCATGCTAACGTTTGGCATAATACCTTTAGGTGCAGATTCTTAGTATCCACCAATACCAAATCACCTTCTTGATATTTAGGAGCCTCACGTCATTTCTTACCCCGCAAAACTCTTAGCATCAATGGTGAATTTAGTTAGCATTTTCTATACCTGTTGGTATATCTCTCAGATTTAGGTGACAAAGCTATCTGCTTCTATAATGTTGCTGCATGTTTGAGGCCCAAGGTAAGGCGAGGATATACCCCAAGTTCATACAAAAGTGAAATCCTCAGTGAGAATGGAGGAAGTTATTGCATTAGAATTAGACTAGAGGATGATCTGTTGCACATGTATTCTGTGAATCTGTCTCATAGCAATGAGGGTAATGTTCCAAGGATGGTTGGTACGTTATGTTTGGCAATCTGATTGGGGGTGATAGGCCAATAATATGCAAGGCTTAATCTTCAGAATCTCACACAATAAGTCATGGAGCGTGATGATGATATTGATAAGACTGACCTAGAAACTCCGGGTGAGTTACTACCCAGAACCTAATCCATAATGCCGCAGACATCGCTGACTAAAGTCAAATGTTAAATATGAGAATAATGGCCATAAGGACCAAACAATGGGCGCTCAGATCAGGGATCATCACACCTTTTATTTTTTAGTAAAATTTTAAGGCCAAAAATTGTTGGGTCTTTGTAAATTTTTATTTAAATTAAAGGGGTGTAAAATTAAGAAAATGGAGCAACAGCGGTACCTGTTGGGCACTTCTTATAAGCTCACTGGGGAGAATCAAAATTCATGCACAACTGCATTTGGGAATAAACTCATAACAATCTGGCAAATTGGACCAACAGACCTAGTGTAAAAAACCGATGGGTTTTCACTGGTGCACAGGTTTACTTAACTACTGTCTTTGGAAATAAACAAAAACTTGCTAATTGTATGAAGACAATTAGCTTAGTTGAGTTCAGATAAATGGGTAAATTAGGCCCTACATTGGCAGATAATAATATAATTGACTTTGGCCTCACTCTGGCAATATAAGAATTCAAGTGACTTCAGCCTCACTCTGCAAGATATAAGAATTTAAGTGACTTCAGCCTCACTCTGGCGTTGACACTCATACAAGGACTCTCTTCACAAGAAGCAGATAAACTACAAGATATAAAAATATAAACTATAGGTATAATGTTTAACTCAGTCTAAAGTGTTTATTAATATTAAAACAAGGGAATATTTATAGATAAAAGTATGGGAGTACATATGTTTGGGGTAAATTGTGGAGACCACGATGGTCTCAGCATGCCTAGCTGACAAAAAAGAGATACTGGTTTAGTTTTGGGAAATATTCCAGCTGATATTCATGAGGAATAGCATATTTAAATCGCCATTTGTATCAGCCCACATGTCAGCTACCAAACCTGACAATTTCCCATGATTAATTGCCCATTTAGAGCCAAATTATTCATCTCCAAATTGTTGGCAACAATTCTCAACAAAATTGTAACTATAATTATCATTGGTATTTTCCTATGTGTTTTATGATTAACCGTTTGGTCAGTTATTATCATTAACTAGATGATATAATTAAATTGTCATCCAAAGCTTAATCAATAAGCTAAATTAAAATATATGAACCATTAATTTAAATAAATTAAAGCTTAATTAATCTCAAGCTGGATAATGTGGTCATATAAAATTTCCCACACCTAGTTTACAACTGCTTTGGTCCTTTTTGATCAGCCAAATTCATTTTGGGCTTGTTACTCAAATTTAATTTTTCATTGTGTGCATGCATTTTGTGATGATGTGACGTTTTGGGCAACTGGAAGGTAGCTCTCATAACCAGGCCACATGAGGTTGGGCCCAATTGGTGGGGAAGGGGCTGACCGCTCCAATACCTGTTGGGGTCAGGTGTGACATGGACGCAATGACAGGATCTTAGCAGGTTTGGCATGTTTTGCACATTTTTACCACCTCCCAGAAAACCCTCCAAATACTTTCCACCAGCTCAGCAGAAGATAACACTGAGAGGGGAACTGCAACTTTCAGGGGGTAACCATGACCCACCTTTCATCTCATCACATGGGCTAATTTTCCCGGGTGATGAGAGGCACTTGTGCCATTCAGCCCATTTTTAGAGTTGAATTGGAATTTATTATGATTCAGTAAGAAAGGTCCCTGTACAAGACATTCACAAGGCCTCCCAGAATCACGAGGTAAACTAAGGCCCCTTGTCATAATTGCTTCTTGCAGGAACCCCAAACAAGGTGAATACATGCGCCACAAACAACTGCGCTATGTCCTCAGCCATAGTGGTTGTCAAACAAGGAATGAAAATAGTAATTTTTGTAAGGTAATCTACAACATCATGATCACGTCATACCTGCAAGATATGGGTAAACCTACATTATAGTCCTCTGACAATGATGTCCATGGACCTGCTGCCTGTTAATAAGGTAGAGAAAGCCGTTTTGCCTTGTCTTATATGACTTGTACCTAGCGCAGATCAAACATTGCTCATTCCAGGTATAGCACTCTTTGTCAGTCCATTATAATAATACCCTCGTTTGATTAAATTGATACATTTTTCACGCCAGGGTGCCCCATGGTTAGTGTATCATGATGTCTTCTATGACGCAGAAACGCAGCTCAGATGGAACCAATAACTTGTTGCCAATATATGTTACCCTATTCCTTTGGGAATACCATCCAGAAGAAGCTGAACCAGCTTTAATCTCTAATAGAAGGTCCAGTCCTTAAGGATCTGTTAATTGGGATGCCAAAACAGCGTTCAAGAAAGAACCCTCATTATAGGGGATACCAGGGATGGATCAGATGAAGCAACTTCCGTCACTGGCTGGACTAGATTTAATGGAGTAGCTTCACCCACCGGCTCAACAGGAGCATTAGGAATACTGGGGAACGGGGAATTGCAGGATTTAAATGTGTATTTAAATTTTGAATCTGAGTTTAAGTTTGAGTTTAGACATAGGCTTAGGGTCTGGCGTGATAATGCAACCATGAAAATGCAAGGGAGTGGGGTTCTATGACATGCTTAGGGGGTTCACTATAATAAATAAGAGCCTGTTTTCAAAATGGGACCCAATTGGAATTAATAGCTCAAGAGATAAGAAAAGATAAGTGTGGCCCCCTGGGAAATTATAGTACTTTAAGTTGAAGCTCCGAGGTCATAATAGATCCTAGTTTGTCTGTGAGCCAACTTCTGGAGTTTGTGATAAATAAGTAAGTGACTGGTGATACGTGTTCTCAACCACTTTATGCCTTTCACCATGTAACAGGTACCATCATTGCATTAAAGACCACAAAACCGCCATCGACTCTTCATCATAAATAGACTCAAGAACGCTTTATGACATTAAACTTCTTTGAGAAGTACGCCGTTTGGTGTTCTCACCCCTCATCTTCTTGTAGGAGGACAGAACTAACTGCAATACCAGAAGAGTCGCATGACATAATAAAAGGCTTTTCCTCATCAGCATGACGCAAAATAGGAGCAAAAGGAGGATGTTTTTATTGCTTCAAAAGTTTTTGGTACTCTGGGGTCCAAACAAATGGGTAATACTTACCAGTGAGGGGGTGAAGTGGAGAGGCCAGCTCCGAAAAATCTGGTGAGCACTTCTTAAGAAACTCGATGGATCCTAAGAAGCTCTTAGTTGTTTCTGTGTTGAAGGGGTTGTCCATGAGCATTTGACCTCCAATATAGAAGGTGCTTTAAGTGGACATCTTTAATAAATACACTACCAAGTAACTGAACTTTATCTTCAAAACTCCTATTTTGAAAGTTTAGCAACAAAACCAGACCTCTGGAGTATTTCTGTCGCTGCCACTGGATCCTAACTATGTTGTTTGCTTTTTGCCAAGTGAACTATTATGTCATATATGAAAGCAATAGTGAAAGAGAATCTAATATACCACAAAGCTACATCATTTTGGTACTTAAAACTGATGAAGCATGCTTCAGACCAAAGTTCATGGTTTTAAACTGAAATATTACATACTAGATGCGAATTGCAGTCAGCCACTCATGGCCAGACTTAACCCACACCGGATGGAAAGAGTTTACCAGATCAAATTATGAGAAACTTTGACTTTGAATTCACCTGCGAAATTTCTTTTCCAAAGGTAAGGGATAATGGTCAGGGACTGGCACATTGTTCAAGTTTCCATAATTTACGTAGAGTCTCATAGTACCATTAGGCTTTATCTGAGCAAACACAACAGGAGAGGGCACAGGGGTGGTTTTTTAACCATCCAACACTTCTTTACTATGTCATCAATTCACGTCTTTAACGCCTGGGACTCTTAAGCTATATATGGATAAAGGGGACAGTTAATCTTAATGAGATTCACATAAAAAAACTTATAAAACTGAGTTTTTTGATAAACTATTACCCTGTTCATGTCAAAAACTCACTTAAAGAGAGAAAAATTAAAGGGCAAAGTAGGCAGTTCAAGCACAATATTTGTAATAAAGTATCCCATATTTGCCACCACGGGATTGCCTTTTGCCAATTTAGGAAGCAGGGGCATTTTACCGGAGTGAGCATTTGGGGTAAAGGCTAACACATTATGCTTTAAGTCATAACTTATGACTGGCGCGCCAAGAGCCTAACCCAAAACTACTAGGTATAGCATCTCAGGGATTGCCGCAAAGCGCTCTATAAATTTATATATATGGGCCACAAAACGTATAAGTTTACAAAGAAGGAGTGTGAGCATAAGGGAACTAGATGCCCCAGGACTGAGGAATCTTGAGATAACCACAAGATAAAAATTTATACTATCTTAAGTTTAGTGTAATTCCCTGGGGCACCATTATCTACCAAGGCAATTATTATTGCCATAAGTTTTCCTACCCTAACAGAGATAAGAAACAAAAAGTAAGCATGATCAACTTTATTCAAATCATTAAGGGGGCTAAGGGGAGAATCAGATATCTTAACCCGGTGTTGTGAACCTTGGTGCATATTTTGACAACCTGGGTTGGTATAGCTTCTGCTCTTACATAAGGCAAAGGTGCAGACTCAGTATCAACAGGGTCTGATAAGGGCCTCATATCTTTAAAATCCTCAAAACAGGATTTATGCGACGCTTCTCCTCCACCTGATGTACAATTAGGTGTGATACTCAATGATAGCTGGGGCCGCAGGGTTTATGGAAATCACAACCTTCCCCAAATGAACAATTATAATATCATGGCATGAGGGAATTATTTAGAGTGTACTTGGTCCAAATGAATCATTATGGCTTCTTCAGCCCACTGAGAGAGTTTAGAATCAGCCTCATAGAGGTAATTTCTTCCTTTGATGTGTGTGTTAATCCATAATATTCTACTCTGTGACACTTTTTACTCTTGTATAGGCAATTGGTACAATAGTCAAGAGCGCGGGGTTCATTTTATCCTCAAAGGTAGTCACTACTTTCCCCGTTGTTTTAAGCCTGTTGTCAAATTTCAACGCCTGAGTACACCCTAATGCGAGGAAACTAAAGGGATTATTAAACTCAAGGCGCTTATAGCTATGTGAGGGAGTTAAAGGAGCTGTAAATTTTGTATCTCCATCTAATTAAGACCCGCTGTATCAAGTTAACAGGGCTGTCCCACGGACAGCAGTTAAGGAGCACTTCTAAGCGGAAAAAAACTTGAGTTGGTGAGAGAGTCTTTCAAGGTCAATATCAACTTCACCTCTGTAGCATTTGGTTAAGTTATAGTGTTGGTATTACAGCGTGCAAATAAAAGACCTGTATTTATTTGGGGTTGTGCTAGAAACAAGAGCAACCACAGTATACAAGGGCCAGATGGTCAAAGGAGTAATAAGTAGGCGCGTTGGAGGGGGTGTTGAAAGGCTTCAACTCAAGGGAATTGTTGCCCATTTGCCGTTTAAATTAAAATGACTTTAAGCCAATGTTCTAAAAGAAAATATAATTTAAACTATATGAAAGCTAGAGAAAAGAATAACCAAATTCCCTATCATTAGCAGGGTGCTGGGTCTTATGATGGGATAAGGGAGAGCTGCTAAGCTTATCCATGGTATTAGAGGATAATTCCCAAATCTAAATTCATAAATAAAAGTTTCAAAATCAATTTCAACTCAATAGTATTAAATGACGTTCCAAGCTATTTCATGTCATTTTACCCAAATCATGACTGTCTGAGGTCATTTTTGAATCTGGAAGGAAGTATCGAGGTTATACCTTGTTTTCGCCCTCATTTTCTCGACTTTTTCCCAAAATTGACTTATTAGGTATGTTTTTGTTATTCAAATTGTCTTCTGGATGAACCAACTTTTGGGACAGGAGTTTGGGACCGTGGCTTTGGGCTTCCTGATTTTTATGAAGTCTTCACAGATCTGTTTGACTTTCAATCCAAAACCTGCTGATTTTAAGACTTGAGTATATTTGGGCAGGGGTAGATGGTGAAAAGGTGCGCAATAAGCACAAGGGGAAGAGGCTGCTCATCTCTAATCCAGTGTATGCCCTAGGTCAGAGATCTGGGTAAGGGGTAAGGTATTGGTATTTGACCCATTCTTAGTCCTTAAGAGATGCACATTCCTGTCCAGCTTGATAGCTACCTTCTGGAGTCTTACATTAGACCTTGGTATCAGTCAAACTTATTGGTGAGCTTCCCAGCTCCAATAGGTTCAACAAAATTTTGATGGTCGTGGGCTGATTTACTAAAATCTCTTTATTTAGCCCTTGTATGTCAACAATCTCCTTCAAGGAAAAAGCCAGGATCTTTGGACAACATGTCTCTCCATATTTGGCCTTTTTCAGTAGGTGGTAAGTGACTGGGGGCCCCAGTTTAATGCCCAGTTTTGGACTTCAAGTCTCACCATCTCTAATATTAAGCTGTGCCATTCCACCGTGTACCATCCTTAGACTGATAAGAAGATTGAGAGGTTAAACTAGATCCTTAATCAGTACCTTAGCTGCTATACCTCTGCTTCTCAGTATACCTAGGCTGTGACCTCCTTATGGTGCAGTTCACGTACAATAATCCACCCACTCATCAACCTTCTTTTCACATTATGAAGTCACCATGGGTATATCCTTCTTTTCTCATTGGGCCCTGCCTTCTCCCAGAAGTCCCAGCCGGTAGGATTTTTGGGAAGATTTGGAGTATGCAGCTCCTGGCTTGGTTGCACCTGAATAAGGCAATTAGTAATTACATGCAGTTTGGTGATTGAAAACGCCTCACTGCCCATGAGATCAAGGTGGGGTTCTTAGCCTTGCTGGATATGCGACACCTGAATATGAGGGCGACCTCCCAGAAGTTACCTAGCAAACGCTCTGAACCCCACGTGGTGGAAGAGGATTTGGGGGATGGAAACTTCTGGTTCACCATCCCTACTCATTGATAGCAGCATCCCTTATTGCACGCCTCTCAGTTGTTCCCTTACAAGGGAAAGGAACCATCCGTTATGCCTGACCATTTGTAATAGAGAACTTGGAGAATTCCATGTTGATGCCGTTCTGGCATCAAGGAAAACTCTCCTCTCAGTGCAGCACTTGGTTTCCTGAAAGGGGTTCCCTTCCTATGATAACAGCTTAGTAAGTGCTAACAATTGTGCTCATTGCTGTGAGTTGGTTTAAGCTTTCCATGTAGCACACCGTTAAGCTCCTTGCCCTCCAAAAAAGTTTCCTCCCTCCTGGACATCAAGTTTCTCAAGGCACACAAGAACTTAGCTCACACTCTGGTTCCTGGGGGTTCCCTCCTGTTCAAAAAGGGAAGGCTAATTCAAGTCCTGGGGAGCACCCCTGTGTCTCAATAGGGAGGAACATCTTTTCAAAAAAATAAGGGGGACATAAAATCTGTTTACCCCTCATCAACCAGGGTGATCTAGCCCATTTTGTTGACGAGAGGTGGGTGACAGCCTACTTCCTAAAGGTTGGCCCATTGCCCCCTCTTTTCATCACCAGGAGTTGGTGGATAAGTTCAGGGTATTGTATCAGGAGTAGGTGGCCAAAAGCCATTTCCAGCATGATATTTGCATCTTTTTCCTTGCCAAAAGGTACGTCCCTAAATTGAGTCTCATTATTAAGAGTAAAGTCGATATTGAACGATATCAGATTTTTCAAATCAACCTTAGATTCAAAATTTCCCTCCTTGCTTCAGTGAAGGTGAGCCAACCCCAACAGGAATATGTGTGCTGAACCCATTTTACATGAAATGGGACCTCCATTACCTGCCCTGGCCTTGGCGCGCCCTTTCAGCCATCAGAATAAGACCTACAGCTTGCTAGTAGTAACTGCGCCACAAAAAAATTGGTAAAAGTTTATACTATACCAGGTGTCAATTTGAATCCAAACTAACAAGGGTAGCCATTTAGTGTGTTGATCTGTCATTTCTCGATTGTAAAGATTTTTAGGCATTGATGCCCCCTTTTCCTTATTCCCCACATATTGATCTTATATGAAAGCAGTCCCCACCAGGATCTGTTGTCAGTTCATTTTTATTTCCTACCTTCCCTTAGTTTTATACATAAATATCTTCTAAAATTGCCAATTTAATTAAATTAAGTAATTGTAATATCAATTTCCAGCTATGTATTCCGCTTAAAGGATTACTTGGCAGGTATTGGTACATTTCTAATCACATTCCATCAAGCCCTGTGGATGGCATTATTGGCAGTATTCTAAATGTTGCTGTGGATAGAAAATAATCTTAAGTGGCAGTGTAGCCTTAGTTATATTAGCAAGCTCCATCAAATAGTGGAGCGACCCCAATTCTGGTCCTTCTCCACCCCTTCTTTTCAAGCGGAGTGATGCATTGGTTCTATTCTATGAGCAGAAGATTTACCCTTGATTAGTATAATGTTTTTTAAGAGGTTACCCTATTCCTTAGATCAAAGCTTCTATGACGCGGTTCAAGGCTATCCTCTGACCCAGATAAATCAGGCTTATACCCCTATTCCAAATGTACAAGTGTCAGCACATCTTTCTTTTCACGGCATGTCCGGCCTGGACGTGTCACAAGCATGAATGTTGTTTATTCCAACTCCCATTTACTCCCCCTTGAGCCAAAGTAATGTGTTCTGTAGGTTAACCCTTGTGTTGAGTTTGACACCTTTTGTAACCAAATGGCTCTGAATACGTTAGTGCCTTTGTTGTCTGCAACACAACTGGCAGAGGTTGATGTAACCCATATAGCAGGAGCAACGATTCTTTCCCTTAAAGCTAGTCCAGTGAAATTTCAGTGGTTACACCTCCCCACCAGTTATGTCCCACGAAGTTGCAAATAAACAAGATTGTGCTTACTTTTTCTTGTTTGTTAAAATACAGTTGGGATCCCATATGAAATCTATCTAGGCTCTCTTGGATATGGAAGCGGCTAAGAGTTTTATGAGATTGAAATTGGCTCAGGATCAAGATCTAGATCTTCATGTATAGGATCTTGTGTATTGGCGCTTTATACCCCTATGACTTGTTATGCGGCGATACGGCATGTCCCATTCTCTGTGCATAAATTTGGCCTTTGTGCCCAGTTTACAGTGGTGCCAGATTTACTTTATCTAGTCATTATTGGGGTAGGTTGGTGGCTTTGTCAACAGGTGAGCATCAACCTGGAGCTCAATCTCTTATTTTTTAAGAACCCATTTATGTGGCGAGTTCCCACTAATTTTAACTTTCTTTACTACCAAAGATGTGGTTCTATTACGGAAATACTTTTTCCCATTGATTTACCACCTAATTTCCATTCAGTTGTTGCATTACAAGGATATCTTTGATATAAAAAAGTTAATCGTCTACCACCTCACTTTGAGTACGATCTGGTCTTCCGTTTGACAGTGGATTAATATATTATCAACTGCCCCCTGTACGCCTAGACGGAGCAAGATGATAATGCTCTTGATGTTTGTTAGTTGATATGCTCCAGAAAGGGTGGGTTTTAATACTTTTATCATTGCTTTTTCCATTACTTTCTCTTAAAAGATAGATGGTAAATTGCGCCCTTGTGTGGAATATGGTCATTTGAATATTATCACGGTAAAAAATCCTTAT
The DNA here is from genome assembly GCA_022478985.1 of Massospora cicadina. Taxonomy (NCBI): domain Eukaryota; kingdom Fungi; phylum Entomophthoromycota; class Entomophthoromycetes; order Entomophthorales; family Entomophthoraceae; genus Massospora; species Massospora cicadina. The sequence goes on along the minus strand of JAKSZP010017242.1, from coordinate 138,344 downwards.
GATCTTCCTATTAAACAAACCATCAGCTAGGCAATTGCCAAATCCTGGGTGTTTTCTAAGCTTGACCTTGTGAACGCAATTATAGAAATTAGGTATCAGAGGGCCAGGATTTGCTTCTGACCAATTGTACTAGAAAGTTATTTTAGTTCAAAGTGATGCCATTTGGCCTCAAGAACATGCCAGCTATATTCCAGAATATAATTTACAACATTCTGGGCGACTTTGCTCTACTTGTGTGGTGAAGTACATTGATAATATCCTGGTTCATTCCACACTTTTGAACAACATACAAAGAACCAGAAGTAGTACTGGCTGCGCTGAAGAAGGCAGTCTATATGTGAAGCTTTCAAAATGCACGTTTTAAAGAAATCATTTTCCTGGAAAACCTGGCCCTGAAGGATGGGTATGACATTCCCCTATTAATATAAATCCATCCTTTTGTGGCACATGCCCATCACCCAGAAGCAGCTGCAGAGTTTCCTGGGTATCATTTTTTAAAAGAAATTCTCTCTAATTCTCTCTCACAAGGTGAAGCCTCTTCATCCCCTGACAGGGCGGAAAGTCCAGGTAAAAATAGATTTAAGCTTGTTAACGTGAATTGAGGCAATCAAGGAAGTATTCATGCCCCCTCACTTTCTATATCGTCTTGATCCATCCCAATCTTTTATAGTGGCAATTGATTCCTCTGCAGTTGTGGTGGGGGCTGTCTTGCTTCAGGAATCTAATGGGGTGGAGAATCCAGTCTCCTAGCTCTCACACAAGTTCTATTTCTTGAAGAAATTCTGAGCTATTTATGACAAGGTGCTTGCTGCGATGTCATGGTCACACACACTGTAGGTACCTTATCCAAGGAGAATGGCATGAAGTGCTTATCAGGACGGACCACCAGGCCCTAATCTACTTCAGGGAGCTACAGAAGTTGGCCCATTGTCAGGGCCAGACGTTGCACAATCCGTGTAGTTCAACTTCAAATACAAGTTTGTTAAAGGTGTCCTAAACATTTTCCCTGATCTGTTAAGTTGCAACCTCTCTTTGAGTCCACAGAAGAAGCACAGCAGTTGACCATGATGATTCCTCCTGCCCATATTCTAGCCATTTCTCCTCCCAAAATTTTCTGGGATGACTGGGCTCCAGATATGCCTTTGGTCACGTAGGTGCTGGCTGGACATACATCTTGATTGTTGGGTCTAGAGCTGTTTGATCATCTGGTACTGGCGGGTCACAAGAGGACTTATTATTCACTGAAGAATGTGATGATCTTGTTTAGAAGTAATCTTTGATTCCTCTTTTTAGCACTAGGTGGTATTAACCTGAAGGGAAAATCAAAGACTTCTATCTAATCAGGATGTGAACATAAGAGCATGAGGTGAGGGCAGAAATAAGCAGAGGATTTAATAAAGGTGAAGGAAGGTTTTTTAAAGCCAGGCATCCACTCAAACTAACCTATTGGTATATGATGATATGATAAATGCTCTCAGAGTCATCTCAAATTGAACATGAAAGTAGTATCATGTGAGGCAAGGTTCACTGTTTGGAGTCAAAGGCAGCGCAACGCTAAAAATTATGTATTGTCCATAATGTTACATCAAACGCTAGTACTTTGAAGGAGGGGGGCAGTTTGAGAGTGACTGTTTAAACATTATACCAGAACTTGCTGTCCAAATTAAGGCTCTGCCTCAGGAAATACTCATAATCTCCCATAATGTGATAGCATGGGGAAAGGTGAAATATCTATGGAGGAGCGTGTTGATCATCACATCACATCTCAGTCAGTATTATGCTTAACAATGGGGCCATTTCAAACTTTTGTCCTTGTCAGACATTTGCCCTCGCCGCTGAAAAATAAGAATGTGGTAGGTAAAATTCAGGCAAAAAAGGGAAATGACAGCCCTTTGCGATTCTCTGATGTCCTTAAAAGTAATTTAAATGATAACGTTAAGGGTATCAGCCAAAAGACCTTGGCTAATTCTCAATAGAACCCCGTTAACCATTGTAACACCAGTTCAAAATCAACCTGGGCACTATCTGAAAAAACGGATGATCAGATTTCACCAATTGCACAATGGACTTCAGGGCAACCAACGAAGGTACTCCCCAACCATCGCCAAGTCCTTCACAACACCTACGCGGGGGCCACCCCACACACACACACACTTTTATAGGTGTGGCTGAGGTCCCCTGAGGTGAAAGCAATTTCTTTAGTGGTGATTTGTTATGGTACATCAAAACCTTGCCACATGGGTACATCCTGCCCCAAAACCCCAATTTTCAATTTCCTAAACAGTCACCCACCTCTCCCACGATCTGATAGGAGAGTTTCTCATATTTCTTAATTTAGAATGCGTCACACTATTCTAAAAACTATCCTTGAATTCCCTCCGACCCTCAAAATCAGTATAAATACTTTTATTTTATTTATTGTGGGAAAGGCCGACCATGGGACGGACACTTCCAAATATGACTCAGAAGAGACAAAACTTAGTACCAGGGAAGGCACCCCAGAGAAGCGATGCTATCTCTTGTTGCCAGCGGGAATGCCACTTATGGGGAGGGAAAGGGAACGTGTGGAGGGGCCGTAGCCACAATTGAACACGTGTGGAGGAAGGGGTCTGATTTGATGAACCAGACTGGGAACCAGGAGGAGACCAGCTGTCGGTAACATGGTGGGAGGTATCCAAACATCCACGCTTGAAAGTGGTCCACCAAATGAGACCAGAATCTGTGGACAGCTTCTGGGAGGGTGGGGGTGCAGCCTGCGATGGCATCTAAGACAATCGTTTGGATGGTCCACATGGCAATTGCAACCACCAAAGCACGGAGGGAGGGTGGAAGAGAGGAGACCATTGATAGAGCAAACATATCTCATGACAGACTGAAGGGATGCGTTTGATCCTGGCCCAGCAGACTTTGAACTTCGCGCCATATCACTTTAGAGGTAGGGCACTTCTCCAGGCGGTGGAACAGCGTTCCATACTGGCCACACATGACACAGGATGAGTGTAAAGCGTTAGAGCGCTCAGCTGTACAATACACCCACCTCAGGCAGCGCCACACATGGGAGCGGACTTGAGGCTGCAACAGAGGATGGTGTACTTATTTCCAGATAGTTTTTTGGGTCTCAATGGAGTAAGGGACGTCCATCATGTCCAGGTAGTCCACCCTGGATAGGACATGGGGCCGAATGGGGATCACGCCATCATGGATGGGTAGCCCCTGTACCTCTTGTGTGAACTGAGGAGAGGGGCGGCCTCTTTGGGTTGTATGTCCGCTAATATGAATTCTCCACTCAGCACTCCGCATGGAGAGTAGGATTCGTTTGTAGTGGGTTTTAGTCCCATGAGGACCTGTGGCCGATGTGTGTGATGCAAGGTATTTCATCAGGGAGTGGGGTTCGATGAATTGTTGAGGCCCAAGGCGCGGGAGAAGTTGAAGCGGGCTGCGCGGGACCAGTGTTGGGAGGGGAGTGTATGGGCGGTGACGGCCGCAATCCAGGTGCCCAGGATCTTGGCAGCATGGGCTTTGAAGTCAAGCAGGCCCATGCCACCATGATGATGAGGGCCAAACATGACCTCTAGTCGTACTGGTGGAGGGCGGCCTGACCAAAGCCATCCTTGCAGCAAGGCATACAAGAATTTGAAGAAGCTTGGGGAGAAGAGGATGGCGTGGGCTCTGAACCAGACTTTGGAGAGGAGCATAGAGTTGGCTAAAACAACCCTGCCAGTAAGGGAAGTAGGGTGGGCTCTGAGAGAGGCGATTTGCTTCGTCACATTGTCCAGAATATGGCACTCCATTATTGCTGACGCATATCCGCCTGCCTCCATCCACACGCCCAGATGGCGTACCAGTCCTATGGTAGGACGTGGCACAAAGGGGAGCACCAGTGGGGCGGTGTGTGTTGAGTTAGTAGGGCGAGGACGTGGGTGAGCAGATGGGCCGGATTGGGAACTAATTGCTGGGGTCCAGCAGTTCTGAAACTGACCAAGGAGGATGCTTTTGGTTTTGGAAGCGTTCAGTGCCGCGTTGCTTACCCGGGAATACTCTTGGATGAGAGCTTCAAGCGCGCGTGCATCTTGATTACTAGACACCCCAATCACACAATCATCTGCAAATGCCATTATCTTGACTGGGGCTTGGCCTGGTACATGGACCCCAGTGAGTTGGGCATTCACATTTCGCAGTAGTGGGTCAAGGCTGAAGTTGTATAAGAGTGGGCTGAGGGGGTCCCCTTGTCGCAAGCCCCTTTGAGAGCGGACTACTTCCGTTAGGAAGCCAGGGCTACGTACTGCCATTGTTGCAGATTCTGTGAGCAGCATTACCCAGTTGATGAAGCGAGGGGGTATGCGGAATTGATGGAGGCAGGCCCTGAGGTATTCCCAGCTTACTCTATCATAGGCCTTTTGTTGGTCCAAGATTCAAGTGCCCCAAAGGCTGTGGATTGACATACATTAGCCAAAGAGTGCACGTTATCCCAAATCGACCTTCTGGGTATGAAACCGAATTGTTCTGGGGAGATGGTGGCAGATGCTACAGTTCCTAAACGGTTAGCCATGATTTTTGTTAAAATTTTAGTGTCTGTGTTTGTTAGAGAAACGGGGCGCCAGTTGGCTAAGTCTAGCTTATCCCCTTCCTTGAAGAGTGTGATGGTAAAGGCCTCATGTCCTCCTGGTAAGAGGCGTGTTTCCAACAGGCTTTGTTTAAGTGAGGCGAGCAGCAATGGGGATATATATTTAAAATACTTTTTGTAGAACTCATATGGAATGCCATCTGGGCCTGGGCATTTTTGGTTTGGCGCACCACGAATGGCTGTCCATAATTTGGTCGGAGTAATCAAATTCATTATTTCTGGGTATTGGAAAATGGTGCGGATGTGGGCTCAGTCGAGAAATTCCGCCACTTCAGCTGGCTGAATTGGATCAGATTGGTACAACTCAGATTAATACTTTTGTGTTTTGATTGCCACTTTGGCTGGCTTATCCGCAATGGAATCATCTGATCTTCGCACCTGTGTGCAGGCCACGCTCTGGCGTGGTGCAAAATTTTTTTTTAAAGAAATGTGCGGTGCACTTGTCACCTTTTGTGATGCGTGTGGCCCTGTACTGAACACAAACCCTATGTTTGTGTTGCCTTTTGAGTGCGTTGAGGTGGGCGGCTGCCTCCGCCCACTTCCGGCCCCATGCAGAGCTGTATCCTGTAGCTGGGATGTTGGACTCCAGGTGTGCCAACTCTGCCAGGGCGCGCAAGATGACTGCCGATGTGGCTCATGAGCATCTGGAGGAGAGATGGCGATAGTGGTGGATGGTGTCATCTTTGAAAGTTGCCCATGTGGAAATGGGGTCCGCGCAAAACAGTGCAACAAACTTTTTTGCTAAAGTTGCTGCTTCCACCACGTGGAAAATCCTGGCGACGCGAGCTCAGAGGGGCGGATTTTGAACCAATGTGGGGCCTTAGCAGCTGTGACAGGTAGGTGGTAGGTTAGTGAGACCAGTCAATGGTCGGAGAATTCCATTTTCGTTGTTTTGAAGTGGGAGATGTGGGGTTGGAATTTCGCTGGCGTTAGGATAAGGTCAATGCGGGTCATGGACCTTAATTGGCCGTTGTGGATGTGGGGGCACATCATTTTTTCGAGCAGCGGGGCATGTCGCAGCAGCGCATCCATTAACCCAAGGGTGGCCTTTAGAACGCGCAGTTCTACGTGACCCTGGGGGGCGTGGGGTGAGGAAGGCCACCGGTCTGTTGGTGTGTTTAGCCAAAAGTTCATGTCGCCGACTAGGAAAGAGTCTGGGGGTAGCAGGAGGGATTTGACCAATGAGAAAAATTCCCGACGCTCTTGTGCACCGTTTGGGGCGTAAATGTTGACAATTGTGTGTGCAACATTGGCCCAAGAGAAGGTGACAACGAGCACTCAGCCATTTAGGAATGTTTCTGAGAATAAAAACTTGAAAAAATTATTTTTCTGAATTAGCACCCCACAGTGCTTCAACCAAAAGGATAGGGATGGGAGGAGCATTGTTTTCCAAGCTTCCTCAGAACCTCATGGACAGTGGGACTCCTGGATGGCCAGGATATCCACATGTAAATTGTGTTGTAAAAAACTCAGTTTCCTAGCCCGGGACGGGGAGGCCTTGAGTCCAGCAATATTCAACGTCCCTAAAGTGAAGGTTTCCCCCATCGCACCTTAGGTGCGAGGGGTGGGCACCTGGGCCCACCAGCCTCCTCTAGATCCCCATGGGCCTTAACAGCAGTGCAGGTGTTAGCAGCAACGCTATCAGGGTTTTTGTTAATTTTTGTGGAAAGAGTTACATTGGCTTTAGCCTTCACTTTTTGTTTTCCTGACATCAGACGAATTTTTGTGGTGCAGATGAGTTCGGTGCACCGTTGAGCAGGTCAAAAAAAATTTTCAGTTAGGATAAGTCCCAAGTCAGTTTTGACTGGAGCTTGGGTGCAACTATTGGGTGAGATCGAATCCCCCATCAGATCCTCAGATTGAGTGGCCCACTCAGCATGAGCTTCCCAATCTAATTGGTTGATGGATTCCTGAGTTGCTTCCACCGCAAAGGTTTCCATGTCCTCCTGGCATTGTGAGTGTGGATAGCAGTGGTGGCTTTGGCCGCTTCCTTGGCTGCGGCCCTGTGGGCCTGCTTGGCCTTCTTCCACTCTTGTGGGGAGATAGGCTTTACCAGTAGGTAGCAGCCTTGTGCTCCCCATGGGAAAGCCTCTTTGGTGCTTGCGGTTGGTTCATAGTGCGCCTCTCTGCTGGCCATGGCCGCTGAGGGGTGCTCTTGGAATGTGACGCTCTCCTTGATGGGGCATGCATGCGCCTTATGGCTGAAAACATCACAGTGGGTGCAAATGGGGGGCGCGCTGTCCACGGTTACCCAGAATGGGTGGATGGTATGCCCTGCGATGTCAATAAAGGTGGAGTGCAGGATCTGGGTTAGGTCCTTTGCGATCTCCTCAGTTGGGGTCAGAACTGCGATGGCTTTGCCGGTGCACAGGTGTGGCATCAGTGTAAAGCATTGCATTTCAAAAGATTGTATTTTGCCATATATGGTGAGACCATCTTTCAGGTGTTGTTCCAAAATGTCACGTTTTACTGTAGTAGGCAAAAAGTCAAACGTGAGGAAAATTTGGTTTGATTTTGTCCATCTGGTGCATTTGGTTTCAACAACCCGTTGCCCTTTGGGGAGGTCAACCACTACGTGCACTGCCGCAGCCTCATCTGCTGCCTCTTTGCTTTCAAAACCTAGGTCCAGCCAACCATGTGACATGGAGTGAGGTGCGATGTACACCGCGGTTGGGAAAATTGTGTGCACATCTTCACAAAATTTTTCCCATAAGGCCATTTGTTGGATGTCCAGAAACATGCGGACTCCTAATTCTACCAACGAAAGTGGCTGGGAGTGTGGCGTGTTGATGTATAGGTTTCATCGTGCTTGCCATGCGAGTATCTCCTGGGAAATAGTGACCGCCAGTTTTTAAAATTTTTGTCTATTCCGCAAGTTTCTCCGGGGCATTTTTGAACGTTTGAGGCCGTGGGCCTTCCACCTGCTCCTCTTACCTTACTTGCCCAACTGCTCCCTGACATGGGCGCAGACTAATCTCCTCTGTGATATTATCAAACTAGATTCAGTCTTGAATTGAATAGGTTGCAAAAGTGATTGCAATGAGAAAGAAAAGTTCCTAAGGTAAAACCAGTATAAATATAAATACTAATTGTTAATTATTGGGGGGTCAAGACTCTTTTACCCGCGTGATGCACCATTAAACTCTTAGAAAATTCATATTTTTATTAAGTTTTTAAAGTTTATATTTTTATTATAATCGTGGTAGTAACCTCCATTGTTGGATTTGGGGAAATAAGCACCAAGCGAGCATCTACCGCCCCAAAATCCAGAAAGTGGTGCTCACTACAGGGGCACCTGTATACCACCAAAAATGTTTACCAATTTTGGAACACCAGCTAGCTGCATTAGAAAACCAACTAATCAGTGCTTTGTCTCGCCTCAATTGTCTTGAGAAGCACTCTTCCCAAAGCCCTAATATGTCTAAACCTCCATTCCGTGGCAAGTTCGTTCCTGGTGAGGCCAGTGTTACCTCCTTCCTTTATGTTTATGTATCTGCGATGGAAGGAGCGAATGACCATCAAAAAACCAGGTATATCCTTCCCTGTTTAAATCGGATAGCTTAGGAGTTTATGGTTCCTCAAATGGCTACACTTACCACCTAGTCAGAGGTCAAACAAGCGCTGATTAAATTAGTTTAGTTTTAAAAAAAGCTTACAACGCCAAAAACAGGCCTTTATGTGCCTTAGCCTGAAGAGGGTGAATCAATTCACTCATTTGTTTAGCGTTTCTATAGCAAAGCTCAACCTCTGTTGTTGGCCAAACTGCTCCCTTTAGATGATGCCTTTGCAGCTTTCGTGGCTAGCTTGGCATCTTGCCCCTCTTTAGCAATGCATATCTCCGCAGTCAAGCATACCTTCCAAACTGTACAGGATATCAAAGAGGCACTTCTAGCAGTAGCTGACGTTAATGAACCTGAACTTTTGCAAGACGTAACAAAGTGGGAAGCAACTCTACCTCTTCAGCCTCTTCTATGGCTGTAACCCACTGGAACCTAGCTGCTGCAGAGCTGCAACGAACTAATACTCCTCCTTTGTGTGAGGATAATCAAGAATTATTGGCTGTTAAGGGGCAACGCTCCCCCAGCTTTAGGATCAAAAGCTCATCCTAAAAAGGCAATTATCACTTTTCCTAGTCCCTATTTTGCTGAGCAATCTAAAACAACGAATAACGCATCACACCCTTTTAAGCTGATGCCTAAATCACTCTAAGCCTCAACTCAGGCTGCTTCTAGTTCAAAACCATCTGATATGGGGCAGTCCGAGACGATCACTCCTAAGGCAACTGTTTAAGTCATTACACTTCCACCATCTTTTCCAAAAGTTGGTACAGCCACGATGCTCCCTTTTAAAGTCAGAAGGGTAGATGAAAGTGATAAAGACCTCCCCTGTGAGGACATTAAGCCGGTTTCTCTGCCTCCTCTTAGTAACTCATTGAGGTGCATTGACAATCCCTCTGATGACGAGTCTGAGGGGGGTGGTGAAGTTGCAGGCTATTATGTTTTGGGATTTCCAATGGAAGTGCAAGTTCCAGATAGGTTGAGGCCAGAAAGAATTGATGTTGCCATAATACCACGACGAACCTACCTCCAACAGCTATTAAGATTTTCAGAGGTGATTGATACTGATAGTGATGCAGAGCAGCTTATTGGGACAGTGATACTATCCACCCAGAAGGTGCATAACCTCCAATATACAAAAGAGAACTACTCTGAGATGGCTAAACGCCTTACTTCCACACTCCGTTTGAAGGAGGTCCTTGCCCTTCCCCTACTTTTGGTACCACCATAACCAAGGTAGAGGTTGTTATCAATAAATTGCGCATTCTAGCCATCCTTGATATGGGTGCTCCAGTGAACGTGGTATCTTCGAAGCTCATTAAGAAAATTAAGTTGGCACCTAATATGGACTTTTCCCAAAGACTATGGAACTGCAGGGCCTAACAATACTCAAGCTATTGGAGCCTACTCTTCTCTACCCATACAAATTGGGAAGCTCTTACTTGCTGCACCTGCGGTGGCTTTGAAAAAAAACACCTAAGATCTTCTTTTTGGTACTCAATTCATTTTTGAGTATGAAGGAATCATTAATATGAATCAGGGATTTCTCTCCCTTCTAAATTACGAGGCTCCCCTAGTCTTTGCTAATGATGAGCCTAAGAAGAATGAATATACATGCGTAGTGGAGTACCCTTCTTCCACCCTCACACTCATTTATGCCACATCAGGCAAAACACAAAAAAGATTCCTGATTCGGTGGATGGTTTAGAGGGTATACCAATTGTATGCATCAGAAGATGTAGTCGTCAAAGAGGGTGAACAAAAGGTGATAGACACCAAAATTATTATGTAAATCCCCCGCAGATGCCTTCTGCACTTAACAAGCATTGATGTAATAAGTCCTTTGGAACCTTGGGTGTTGTTAGGTATCCTAGACCCTGCCTACCAACGACCTATTCATCTTCTGCTGGGGAATCTCACTAACAAGAACATGGTTGTAAAGAAGCACCAGGATATTGAAAAGCCCTGTTACTTCCCATTGATGACATACATCAAGTCCATTATATTGTTTCTATGCTAGATATGGGATTACCTACTGACTAAATGATCTGCGCTTTGCCCAACGTGCAGATTTCTGATGAGCTAACTCCCACTGAGCTTAATAAAGTTGATTCTTTACTGGAGTCCTATAGTGACATCTTCTCCAAATCTGATACTGGCTATGTGCATATGAAAGGCTGGTGCCACACCATTGATGTTGGGGATGCCAAGCCTATTTGATCCAAGCCTTATCGTAAATCAAATGTTGAGAAGCTCCAGATGAGAACAGAGATTAAACAGTTACTAGACGCAGGGCTACTAGTGCATTCTCAAAGTCCCTGATCATCTTCTCTTTTGCTCATAAAAAAGAAAAATGGTGTCCATTGAGTAGTTATAGACTACCTCAACTGAATAATCTCACCAAGAAGGACAGCTACCCCATCCTACGAATCAATGACGCTATGGCACAACTCTCTGGGTCTAAGTTCTTTTCCGCCATGGACTTGGCTAGCGGATACTGGCAAATGGACCTTTCTCCGCAAGACCAGGAAAAGTGTGTTCTTATTTGCAGTGAGGGTTTTTTCCAACCTACCTGATTACCACAAGGGTTGTGCAATGCACCCACATCTTTCCAGCGAGCTATGGATCACATTTTACAAGACTTGAATCTTAGTTGCGTGATTGTATATCTAGATAATATCACTGATTTCCCCCAAACCTTTAATGAGCATCTTTCTCATTTAAGGAAAGTTTTTCAGCGGTTTCAGGCCTATTACATTAAGCTGAAGCCCTGCAAATGTACTTTCTTCCAAAAAAAAATTAGCCTTCCTGGGGCATGCCATCTATTCTGATGTGATCCAGCCTCTCCAAGATAAAGTAAGGCGATATCCAAGATGCCTTCTCCCAAAACCCTTTGCGATATTCAGGTGTTTTTGGGCATGATGGGGTACTACCATCAATTCATCCCCAAATTTGCTCAGCTCAGTGAACCCTTGTACAACTTTTAACTAGAAACTCCCTTTTTCATTGAGGAGCAGAACAAAAATCTGCTTTTTGAAACGTTAAAAAAGCTGCTGCAGCAAAGCCTATCCTGCATCATCCTGATTATAGTAAACTTTTTATGCTGTTTACTGATGTTTCCGACTACGTGGTTAGAAATAACTTGGCTCTACTGGATGAACATGGGGTTGATCACCCCGTCTCATAATTTAACAAGATGCTCTCTAAGGCTGAAGGCAACTATAGCGTCATGGAGAAGGAATGCTTGGCCGTTTTTCTTGCTGTTAAACATTACCGCCCTTTCTTATATGGGACCTCATTTAAAGTGGTCACTGATCATGCCTCTTTATAGTGGTTACAAAATATGAAGGATCTCACTGGGCGGCTGGCACGCTGGGCATTGAAGCTCCAGCACTATGATACGACCATTGTACACCAAGCTGGGACAAGCCACGTGAATGTCAATGGGTTGACTTGGCTGCCCAAACTTCATTTGGATAATAGTGAAGCGGAGCGGCATACATGATATTCTAATGACCCCTGATGCTTGTGAGGATGAGGATGAACCAGTTCAGAAGATGCTAGCTCGCCATTCTCATAACACGAAGGTGGATAATGGTCATATGTACAAGAAAGTGGGGGTGAATTGGTTAACTTACCTCCGACCTTCAGAGCGAGTACCTGTCATTATGGAGTCTCATGCCATCCTAGGGCACAGTGGATTTCGATAAACCTATGAGTGAATGAAAGAATGTTACTATTGTGAGGGAATCATGAAGACCATTACTGAAGTCTTGGATTCCTTTTTAACATGTAAGAAGCAGTCCAACTTCAAAACAAAGTATCAATATCATCCTACCACCCCTCAACAGCCTTTCCACACAATATGTCTCTATGTGGTTGGCCCTCTTCCCCAAACTACAGGTGGAAATCGATTTATACTGGTTGTAATTGATAACTTTACCAAATGGATTGAGGCAGTGGCTATCCCAGCTCAGACGGCTAAGGCCATGGCCTCTTTCCTTCACAAATATATCTTTACCTGACATGGTTTCCCCTAAGTTTTGCTCTGTGATAATGGTAAAAACTTCATCTCTCCAGTGGTGAAGATTCTCGCAACTTCCATGGGCACCCAACAGCTTCTTTCCGAGCCCCTTACAATCCTTCAACTAATAGCACAGTGGAAAGAGCAAATGGGACGCTGGTTTTGATATTATGAGAAATGGCTACTTCAGATCCCCTCCACTGGGATCAGTACTTACCAAGTGCCCTCATGGCATACCGCATCAGCTATCATTAAATCCTTAAAATGTCGCCTTTCCTAGTATTGTATGGGCGAGAACCTTGAGCTCTAAATTTAATTTCTAAAGATATCTTTACTGAAAAGACTTATCCTGAGCAAGTTATGAAGAAGATAGCCCAGCATATCATACTGTTGCAATCTGAGGCAATGACAAACCTAGCTAAGACAGTCATAAATGAGGGATAAGCTGCAAATGAGCTCCGGGCCCCTCTTCCCTCTTTCCAAGTATCTGACTTGGTACTATATTATCATAATGATATTACCCCCAGAAGGTAGAAACTTGGGTCCATCTGGGAAGGGCCATTTGCAATTACATATAAGCGAAGGGATGAGTATTTGATTAAATCCCTTGCTTCCAGAGTTACCATAAATCAGGTCCATGGATGCTTTCTACAGCCTTATTCGCCCCCAACATTTTTGAGTGGGGTAATGTCAGACATTTGCCTTCGCCACTGAAAAATAAGAATGTGATAGGTTAAATTCAGTCAAAAGGGGAAATTACAGCCCCTTGTAATTTTCTGATGCCCTTAAAAGTAATCTAAATAATTTTATTTGACCGAGGTAAGCTGACCAGGGGACAGACATTACCAAATATATGAAACTAAGAGAATAACTAGGAAAATATAAAAATTGGGCACCCCAGGGTACTCAAGTTACCTCTGTTGCCAGCGGGACTGTCAGGTATGGGGGTTGGTGCACTACTCCGAGGGGGTCTCCCCTGCTATGGAGCAGGTGTGAAGGAAAGGGTCTGTGTGGAGGAACCAGAGTGGGAACCATGATTATATGAGCGCTTTTTGTCTTAGTCTCATATATCCATAGAGCCAGGCTTGGAAGTGCTCTAGTAAGTGGACATGGAATCTGTTAATAATCCCATGAATGGTTGGGACCGTGCCCTTGAACGCATTTAATGCAATTATGTGTATTGTCCACATTGCAATGGGTATTATTAGGGAGCGGAGGGTAGATGGGATTGGTGACTCGATCTGGAGCGCGAAGATACTCTTTGATAATGAGAATTCCTGTTCGTTTTGAATCTTGAGCAGGCGTGCGACTTCCTGCCATATAGCTTTGGTTGGGGGGCATGTTTCTAGGCGGTGATGTAGGGATCCCTCCCTCCACATACTGCACATGTTTTGTGGAGATAGTTGGAGCGGTCCGCCGTCCTATAGGTCCTTCTCAAACAGCGCCAGGCGTTTGCTCTTATTCTTAGTTGTAGAAGTGGGTGGTGTGTCATTTTCCACATTGCTTTCTGTGTGGTTAAATCATAGGGAATGTCCAGCATATTTAGGTATTCTTTCTTAGCTATGCTTGGGGTTGTTGCGAGCATATCCCTCTGGGGGTGGTTTTCAGGGTTTCTTAATTTGAATTGGGGGCTGGGTCGTCCCCTTCCCTGTATAGTACCCATGTTCTCTATGGTCCATCCCATATGGCGGATAGTTCAGAGTATATGTTTGAAATGAGGGGAGGTTCCATGCGGACCCGTTGCAGTAGGGTGCTTGGCAAGGTATGAAAGTAGTCTGGGTGGACTATGTGGGTTGGTTAATTTGAGCGCCTGTGCAAAGTTAGTCCTTGCTGCTCTGGACCAATGTTGTTTTGGGAGGTCTGGAGCAAGAATTTCCTTTATCCAGGTACCTAGGATGTGATTGGCATGGCTCTCAAAATCTATTAGTCCCATGCCTCCGCTTGAGCTTGGGCCAAATAGTGTTTCCATCCGTATAGGAGGGTGAGAGCCAGGCCACAGCCAGCCCTGGATAAGCGCGCGAATTGAGGTTATAAAGGTAGGTGAGAAGGCTATCGCGTGGGCCTGTTATCCCAGTATTGGGAGGATGAGTGAGTTAGCAACTGTAACTCGTCCTGTTGGTCCTGGGGTTCTTCCCTTGAGGGAGGCGACGCGTTTGGATACCTGTTGTAACAGGTTTCTTTCCATTGTCTCATTAGCATATCCCCCTAACTCTAGCCAGATTCCAAGGTGTCGGACAGGGGTGGTGGTGGGAGGTGTTGCAAAGGGTAATATAATTGGTTTTTTTCTTCGAGTGTTGGTGTGAGGTTCTGATGTTGTGGCCCAATTGTTTGTGTATTTGCCTAAAAGGATTATTTTTGTCTTCCTTTTGTTGAGCGATGTATTGCTCACCTTGGAGTATTCCTCTAGAGTGTGTTCCAGCTGTCAGGCATCTTCATTGAATGCTATACCTGCTACGCAGTCATCTGCATAGGCCAGTATCTTGACTGTTGGTTGTCCTTGTGAGGTTATCCCCATGAGAAGTGATTCAGTTACTCGGAGGAGCGGGTCAAAGCTGAAATTGTATAGCAGTGGGCTGAGGGGATCCCCTTGTTTGAGCCCTCTGTGTGGTTTAATCTTGTTTGTTAGGAATCCAGGGCCGCATACAGCCATGGTTGCAGATTCTATTAGGAGCATCGCCCATTTTATGAATCTTGGTGGGAGTTTGAAGTCATGTAGACATTCTTTTAGGTATGGCCAGCTAACACGGTCATACGCCTTTTCCTGATCCAAGAAGACCAGGGCACCAGTTGCTTTGGATTGGCAAATGTTTGCAACAGGGTGTATGTTGTTCCATATTGAACGCCCTGGTATAAACCCAAACTGGTTGGGTGAAAGGGCGTCAGATGCAATTGCACCTAATCTAGCTGCTAGAATTTTTGTTAGAATTTTTGTGTCAGTGTTGGAGAGTGCATATGGGCGCCAGTTAGCCAGGTCCAACTTGTCACCCTCTTTATACAAGGTTATAACGTAGGATTCATGGCCTCCTGGTAATAGGCGTGTTTCCAACAAACTCTGGTTCATTGACACCAATAGGAGGGGGGCGATTTGTTGAAAATTTTTTTTGTAAAATTCGTAGGGTATCCCATCAGGCCCTGGGCATTTCCTACGTGGTGCACCGCGAATTGTTTCCCAAAGCTCCTCCCGTGTGATAAGGGATAGTATATTGTAATTTGGTGGTGTACTTTGTATCTTGGCATTTTGAATAAATTCTTTAATTTTTTGTGGATCTGTTGGCATATCGCGATATAATTCAGTGTAATAGCGGTGTACTTCCACCTTGACCTCCTCAGGGTCAGTTGCCACGGTGCCGTTGGTCTTGCAGACCTGTGTGCACATGGGCTGGTTTCCGCGGGAGTATAATTGGCAGGAAAAGTATGTTGAACAGGTTTCGCCTTCCTTTATGAACTTACCTTTGTTCGATACTTTAATTCTGTGTTGGTGTTCAAAGATGAGATTGTTAAGTTAGGCTGAAATTTCTGCCCATTTGCGTCCCCAATTAGGGCTATAGCCAGATCTCGGAGTATTTATTTCCAGGTGGTCTAGTTCTGCCAAGGTACGCTTGATTTTGGCTGTGTCCGCGGTGTACTTGCATGATGCAATATGTCAGGTTTTTTTGATTAAATCTTTTTTAAATCTACCCATGTTCCGATGGGATCTGAAGTGAATGGGGCTGTGAATTCTGGGTTTGTAGCCTTGTTTTCAACCCAATCAGATATCTCAGGCAATCTTATATTTTCTGGGTGAAGCTTTCTCCAAGGCGACACCTGTGTTGGATTGGGTTGGCGCTAACTGCACCGTAACTAACTGGTGATCAGAAATTTTTCCTTTTTTGTTGTAAATTTGGAGATTCTTGAGTGGTGGGATTGTGGGATGAGGATTTGGTCAATACGACTCATTGATATGAGCAGTCCCTCACATATGTTGGGTCTTGTCATATGGAGAAGGATTGGTGAATTGGGAGGAAGAGCATCCTGTAAGCCAAGAGATGCCTTCATTGTGCAATATTCAATGTGTCCAAATGGGTATCCCCTGGGATTAGGCCATTGATCTGTATTGGGGTTATCCCAGCAGTTGAAATCGCCTAACATGATGATATCTGGTGGGAGGGTGAGGGTAGAAATTTTTTCAAAAATTTTTTTTCTCTCAGTTGCAGTGCACGGTGCGTAGATACATGCTAACGAAATTATTTCATCTTGGCATGTGATTGTTGCTACCAGGACTCGACCGTGCAAGTGTGATGATGAATTTGTAATTTTAAATTTTTTGTTGTTTTGGACTATCACCCCACAGTGAGACGTCCATACTGATTGTGATGGTGCGACCCTGGTTGACCAGGATTCTTCTTCCCCTTGTAGGCAGTGGGTTTCTTGGATGGCCAAGATGTCTACAAGAGGTTTTCGCAGGAATGCCAGCTTTTTGGCTTGGGACGTATGAGCCCTGGCTCCCACGATATTTAACATCCCTATTGACACTGAGGTGCCCGCGGCGCCTCAGGAGCGGTTGGGAGGACCCTCTGGTCCTATCCCACCGCGGCTCATTTTGGCCATGCTCCACATCTGTACTCCAACTCTTTCACTGCCATTGTTGGTTCCCTTGATCTGACCCAATAATTCAAGGGAATTGCGGTTTTTTGCATTTGCATCAACTTTTCCTGCACAGGTCTCATGTTGATTTGATGCGGGTTGTTGATTGAATTTTATATTTTTGAGGTTCAACTTTTTTTTTTAGTACTAGATGGTCCCATTTGAGGTTCAACTTTGCTGCATTGTGCACCGCATTTTCACCCAAATTGCGGTTGCATTGTTCCTCAGTATGTGCATGACTGATGACGCTTTGTGGCTCAGTCTGGAAGTAATCTAAATGATAATGTCAAGAATATTGGCCAAAAGACCCTGGCCGATACTTAGTGGAACCCCATTAGCTGGGGTAACACCAGTTCAAAATCTGCTTGGGAACTATCTGAAAAATCGAACGATTGGATTTTGCTGACCACACAACAGATTTAAGGCAACCAGCAAGAGGTACTCCCCCAACCATCGCCAAGTCCTTCACAACACCTATGTGGGGGGCACCCCTTTTATAGGCGTAGCGTAGGTCCCACAAGGTGAAAGTAATTTCTCTAATGGTGATTGGTTGCAGTACATCAAAACCTTGCCATATGGGTACATCCTACCCCAAAACCTCAATTTTCAATTTCCTAAACAGCCACTCACCTCTCCCACAATCTGATAGGAGAGTTTCTCATATTTCCTAATTCAGAATGCATCGCACTATTCTGAAACTATCCTTTACTCTCTCTGACCCTCAAAATCAGTATAAATACTAATTGCCGAATATTGAGGAGGGATCAAGACTCTTTTATCCCCACAAGGCGCCACTTGAACCTTAAAAAATCATATTTTTATCAAGTTTTTAATGTTTATAATTTTATTATAATCATGGTAGCAACCCCCATTGTTGGATTTGGGGGGAATAAGCACAAAGTGAGCTTCTACTGCCCCAAAATCCAACAGTCCTGTTTGAGCATTATTGATTTCGCCACACTGTGTATGAGAGTTTTTGTTGAGAGAATAGGGTTGTTAATATCTCTCCATAGTGTCTTAAAGTAACATTTCACCTTTGGTGTAGGAGCTAAAGGAGTCAGGGTCATATTGGAGTCTTGTCCATTAAGTTGAGTTGGGAATACACAAAATTTCCATTATGAGCCAGGATGTGTTGATGGTGCTATTCTAGGGCCGCTTCTTCTGTATGGGAAGGAGTGATACACCCGTACACCTACCCACTTGATGGCCAGTAGGGCCTGGTTTCAGTAGATACTTAATGGCAGTTTAAGATGATGAATCAGATGGTTTATTAGCCATTCTCCAATTGAATTTAAAGAGGCTATAGGGAGTCCCAGGCCGGCTGATATTGCTTGGTGTAGTGCTGGAGCCCACTAAAGCATTGTAGTCATGTCTCAGAGGATAATTTCTAAGAATCTTAGTCAATAATGAGATACAATGGGTCTTGTTAACCAGGAGCCCCAGCCACCTTCACTATGTGGTTGGGATATTGTTGTCAGGGCTGTAGGCGGGTTGTTGGATCCCCATATCCTTAATGGAGAATTAAGCTAAGCCTTGAGTAGAACCTACCTGTAAATAGGTAGATATGGGCAAAAAATTGCACTTTTGACAGCAAAAACACGTTATCAATCAGGGCCCATCCTTTAAGAGTAATCCATAATAATTTCTAACTTCCTTTTCTAGAATTCATTCTTTAAAGTATGTGGTCCTCATTGTCCTTTACACAACCCCTGTTGAGAGTTAAAAACACCTATATGGCGAAAAGTTTTGCATGTGGGCTCTAGGCCAGATTAAAGTAGGAAGGATGGTTTGCAAACTTGTACACTTATGGTTTTAGGATGTACTAACCATTGTGTTAGACACATTGATGTAGCCTTTAAGATCTGAAATAGTGGTATTAAGGTCCTTTTTGCAGCCAACTGCAACTGATGTATCATCGCATAGGCTAAAGTACAGGTGGGAGGTCTATCAGGGACTGGAATGCCTTACACTGTTCATTTAACAATTCCAATAGAGGATCAGGGGAGATGTTGAATAGGACTGGGCTTAAAGGATTCCCTTGATGAGGACCCTGTATAACCTTACTGGCGCTATAAATTCCTTTGGGGAAGTACTTTAGTGTATGGATGCTCATAGAGTGTTGAGATCCATCTCCTAGCTTTTGGTGAAATTCTAAGACGGGAAAGGGAGGCGTCAAGGTACTTCTAGGCCACGCAATTATATTCCTTTTCTATATCTAAAAAGGCCACAAACACTTTTTTGAAAGAGGTTAGCAGTGAGAATCGCATGAAGTTCATTTTAATTATTACAAAGTGACATCCCCAGAATGAAGCCATGTTTAGTGGGATTAAGGTGGGTTCTGCCCACTTATCAATATGTTTTGCTAGAATCTTGGTGATAGTTTATGATCTGTACTGATAAGTGAGATGAGTCGCCAGTTTTAAATATCTTCTCATCCATTTTTTTGTAAATGGGAGTGGTAATCAGGCCCCTTGAATCAGGTAGTGCCTCTTTATCCAGTAGGGTTAAAAAAGAGCCTGGAGTGCCTTTGTCACTGGCACAGAGGCTGAAAGGTATATTTTGAAGGAAAGTCATGTGGGCCTGAGCCTTTAAGCTTGGGGACCAGAGCAAGATTTTTATCGCCTAATGGTAGTTAACTGGAGCTAGAAATTCTCCCTCCTCTGAGGAGTCTATTGGAACCCCTGGTGTCAGCCCAACAAATTCTTGAATATCTGAAGAGTCAACACAGGCACTTTAAAAAGAGGGTAAATAATATCGGTGGATTTCATGGGTGATTTCCTCCTTATTTGTGGTTGTAGATTTCCTAGACATAATAATTGTAATCTCCTGATCCATTGAGCGGGCCTTCTGCTTTTAGTAGAAAACCCAGGTGGGACATTCCCACTAGGATTTATAGCTTGATGATGTGGAGTTTGCCGCCCATTCTTCTTTTTGGTGTGCTCTAGGTGGTACATCTTTTGGCCACTTCCCACGCTTTCAACCATTGGGATAAGGTTAATTCACATTCCTTTCAAGATTTCACATTCTAGCTTCAGAACGTCTGACTTTACATGATCCAAAGTCATTTGGGATTTAGCACAGTTGTAGACTACCGTTAGGACCATTGACTTAGTCTCCACACATTTTTCTTGAAAAGTTTGCAAATAAAGTGAGGCCAGATGTTTCAGACTCAAAATGGCAGTGTTAATCTTCTTTTTGCAAACTGTTTGATCAATATCCCTGGAGCGACCCTTGTACAAAACCTTTTTTAGGGTCTGAGTATAGTTGTAAGGAGCACTATAAGGGATCTGTAATCGTATATAGTGTTATCACAGATTATATGAGAGGATACTCAACTGACTAGTAAGGGGCCAACTAAGGCCATATCAATCCTTGAAGCTGATCTTAATTGAGTACCTGTGTATTAGATCCAAGGCATGCAACTAAGGTCAGATGCTGAGGGAGGAGGACATCAATGAATCTGCTTGACTTAGGAATCCTGAAGCCGAGCAGTGCCTCACCTATCATGTGTGGCAAGTAGAAGTGTGTCATGCACACAACTCAATGTAGTGTTGAAGTCACTCATCAGCACTATGTTTAGTGGAGGTTGTATTAGAGCAAGTCCTTTTAAAAAAACTTGTAATGAGCTTGCATTTGGAAGTTATATGTTTGGAACAACGACGGAAAACTCAGGGGTAGATGATTTGGCCAAGTTAAAGCAATCATCAAGGTGTTTCAAATTGGTAGGTTTTCACCTAAGGGTTGAAAATGATGGGGGCTGCATAGTTTGTTCAACAGTAGTTACCTCAAAATCTGTCATCCATGCTTCTATTTCAGATGGGGTACATGGGGCTATTGGTTGGCTGCAGTATCCATGCTGGTCAACCTAAAGTTGTGGAGTAAATGGTCTCTCTACTTGTAACCATGCATCCCATTAGAGTCAATGGACTTGAGGGTTAGGGTGCCTTTTGGGGCCTCGTAGTTTCCCCCTCCCTATCCCAGGGAGTTGCCAGCGCTAAAATCTGCATCTGTAAGGCTGCTCATTTTGGGTCCCTGAGCTTGCCATTGGTCGTGATTTAAGCAGAGCGTTGATAAGGAAATTAATATTAATAGAGGGTCCTGAGGAGCCAGCAAGAAAGCCTAGGATACTAACACCACTAATTTGTAAAAATTCATCCTGATGGTGTTTATTGGATTCATTCATTTGAGCCTCCTCTGAAGAGTCTAAGTCCATATGTACTCCCTTCAGTACCAAAAATGAGGTTTAAGTTGTAATACAATTGGATGTTGGGGCTTAATGACTTAAAGCGTCTGCCCTGAATTAGAGGTATTCATTCCTGATTCACTGACTGTTTTTTTTGTTAAATAATTGGCTTTAGGTGTATCCATAAGGCTGGCTTCCTCTGGAGCTGCTTGAAAAACTTGATCTATTTAATGCTGGTAAAGGAGCTGGAAATTTAGAAAGAGTAACAACAGGAAGATGTTTTTCATTCTTGAGGTTTATTGCTACACTACTGGCTGCACATTACCAACTGCCACACAAAGGGCAGCTGGTGTCAAATCCTGTATATGAACCCATTAATCTGGTAAGTTATTGCCACCAATGCTGTATGGGAGCATTTTTGCCAACCACAGGGGCCTGGTAAGGGATTGGAAAGCTTGCTTGCGAGAAGTGCATCTATTGTACAGGTGACCCAAGCATTGCACCATGAGTAACTGAGCCACTACTTCTCAGGATCAACGAAAAAAGTCGGGGAAGGATTTAATGACAGCAACATTGAGATAACCTCCATCTTGCGGGCCACTGTAGGGCTTGGGATGAATGACGCTCTAGAAATGCAATCCCATTGGGTAAAAGCATAGTAAGCTGTGCACAAAGGTCTACCATTAGGACTTACCCAACTTCTATTAAACCTCATTTAAGTGTGAGCTTCAGAAATTAAGGTATCACTGTAGTCAAGAGGTTATAAAAAACACCCAGGGATTCTCACAAAATTAGATTTTTGTTCTAGTTACATATAGAAAGCCGCGTGGATTTTCGATTTTGTTGGATTTTGCACAATATAAATCAGCTACAAATGTAAACATTACATTAATATAATGACTTTCCACTACTTTGTGGATAGTGGTGTTAAATGTAAAAGCTCTCACTATCACTTCAAAGTAATCAATTTATTTTTTATTTTATATTCAATGTATTATGCTTTTATTAGACTCAAGATGCATGGACAAGAGTATAGTGAGGGAGCACATGCTGGGAGAAAGTCTCAGCCCATTGCAATATAACTTAAGCCAAGAAAGTGGCCTCATATGGGTAGATGGTAGGCGGTATGGGCACTAGCTGTTTTTGTCAGGCACCAGAAGCATATTTCACTCTTTTTTAAATTGATTAAAGTTATCTTTTTCACCTGGTGAAACCCCAGATGGAGGCACCAGAATTTTTTTGAATTTATGCGTTGGCACTTGTTGGGCTTTACAGCAGGCTTAAGATTCTGATGGGTTGATTATGATTACCTTATTTTTAAATTGATTTTGTCTATTGATTGAATAGTTCAAGTTAATCACTAAACCAGTACGTCTTTGCAGCTGTCATATGACAGTCATCAGAAGCTGTCTGAGATGCTTTAATTAGCTGATTGGAATTTCACTTTTTGATTAGTTTTTGTATTTCTGGATTTGAGATAAAGGTCCACTGATTTTACAATGATTGTCAAATCAGTCTGACCGCTGATTTTGATTTGGTATAGAGGTGGGTGGAAAACACATCTAACCACCTTGATCAGTGTCAGTGTTGGAAACAGGAATTACTACCAGTTTAAGTTGAAGTTGCCTCTAGGTTGAGGCGCCTCCTTAATTGGCCTCAGTCAACACTTGGTCAACCAAAGCAGGCAGGGTAATAGTGGGATCATCCATAATATTACTTTGTTTGGGTATTAGTTAGTTGTAATATGCTTTTGTGGTTGCTCACTTGAGAGTGGGTTGTTATAGAGGGCACACAAGTTAGCAACTGAGAATTTTGGGTTTTGAAACTCATTTTATTATTCTCAATATGTTGAATGAGCTTTTAGAAGGATTTACCGCACTATTTGATAGTGTTCAATTAAAATTAAATTTCTGTGTGAGTGTAGTTGTTAGTAATTTAATTTAGCTTTAAAGAAAGGTAGGGTTTGGGTTACTCCTCAACTTTGCTGTGAAGTGATTTCCACCCATCATGACCCCTAGCGGTGAGCCACCCAGGAGATAATAAGTGAATCACTTGGTAAAGTAAATGGTCGATTGACTGGTTTTCTCTAGGGATATCCTAGTTTGGATCTCAGTTTGTGTAACATGTGCATGAACAAAGTCTGGTAGATCAATTAAGAATGGTCTTCCCGTCCCCTGCAGTAAGCAGAGGGCCCGTAGACCTCAGTATTAGTCATCTTTATTTTGAGTTTCCCATCTCCAATGAATTCAATGCAATTATTGTGGTCTCTGACATCTTTAACAGCTTATCTCTTTTTTTCTATATGTCAAAAATATCCTCAGTTGAAACTTCCAGGCTTTTTGTTCATCTTGCCTTTTCCATGTTTGGCCTACCTCATGAGATTATGATAAACTGGGGCTCCAGTTTACTGCCCATTTTTGGACCGCACTTCAGGCCATCCTGAATATCAAGCTTTGCACTCCATCTCATACCACCCTGATTCTGACAGTCGGATGATCAGTATCAACTGGATCCTTGAGCAGTATCTTCAATGCTATGCCTTTGCCGCTCAGCATATAAACTTCTGACCTTCCCCTGGAGCAGTTTGCATACAATAATGTCAACCACTTGTTTACTGGCTTTTCCCCCATGAAGCCACCTTGGGGTATACCCCTCATTCCTTAATGGTCCCCGCCTTTTCCCAGAAGTACCTGCCGCTGAAGAGCGTTTGCAACAGATCTGGAGTAACAATCCTTGGTGTGGGAGCACCTGACTAAGGCAATTGGTGGTAAGCAATTTTCAGATTGCAAAAGCCTTCCTTCCCATGAGATCAAGGAGGGTTCCTTAGTTATTCTGGATATGAAGCACCTGAATATTAAGGTTCCCTATCAGAAGTTTGAGAGAAAATGCTCTGGACATTACTTGTGTAGGGGGATTTGTAAACTGGGGCCTTCTGGTTAGCCTGTTTACTCTATTGAAGCATAATAACATCTTTCGCACTTCCAAATCGTCCCCTTTCAAGGGAAAAGAGCAAGCCATGCCAGAGCCAAACCTGGTGGGAGATTCATTGATGTTAAAGTTGGCGCGATTTTTCATCATAAAATCCCGATGTTTGAAGCAGAACTTGGTCACCTTTAAGGGATTTCATCCTACTAAAACAGCTGGGTAAGTGCCAGTGATTGTGTCCATTGTTTTGAGTTAAATGGAGGCCTTCCACGTTACACAATGTGAAGCTCCTCGTCCTCCCCATAAGGTTAACTCTCTATCAGCTAAAAAATTGCCAATGCGCACAAGCACTTTGCACTTTCTCAAGTTCCTGGTGGTGGTTCTCCCCTTGGATAAAAAGGGAAGGCAATGTAAGTCTTGGGGAGCCTCTGTGTCTCAATAGGAGGAACATCTCATCAGAATCAATAAGGGGGATTAAAAAGGCTGGTCACCCCTTCACCAACCAGGGAAATTTATGCTAAGCGGTTGATGAAGGTGGGTGATATCCTACCCCAGAAGATGTTCCATTACCCCCTCTTCTCACCATCAATAAATTGGTGGATAAGATTGAGGGGGTGTCAGGAGGAAGTGGTAGCCAAAAGCTATCACCATCGTAAGGTTGCAGCTCCCCATTGTAAGTCCTAGAGCCCATCCCTGCACCTGGACAGGTAACAGCATCCATTTAGGACAAAAAAGAGCAAAAAGGCCCAAGTGGACCCCCTGTCACAGTTGAGCAACCTGCGCACATGGTGGATGAGCGATGGGTGACTGGTCTGCTCCCCCCCAAGGATACCTCATCCCTGCCTTTCCCCCTCCTCTACCCTGTTAGGATGATAAAGAGGGCTTGCAGAGATGTTGTTCAAGCCAGGGGCCAAAGGCAGTCCCTTGGGACTTACCACTACCCCTGGCAATGTCTGCCAAAATTTAGGAAAAACAAGTTGTGATAACCTTAAGGCCCGGTTTGCAAATTCCAGGATGTTGAGCTGGTATGGACTGCCCAAAACGTAAAATTAATTTATGATCACAGTTTATGCATCAGGCTAATCAGTAAGTGAGTTGGCACAATCCTCCCAACTATCTAGTATAGATTTAGGCATGTCAGGAGGCAGGGCCAGCCTAGATCAGACAATCAGGTCCTGGGTTGGCACTGTTGACCTAAATTGACCTAAAAATTTAAAGAAGTTTATAAAGTTTTTGAGTTTTACAAGGGTAACAAATACACTGGCCCAACCCTCCAGACAGTCAATTATTTACCACCTCCTAATTTTAGGATCCAATCTTTTGATGCACCTCCCCAATGATGCCTCCTATTCTTAAGCCAACATCCCTTCCCAGGGCTGTTGTCAGTTAATTTTACTTCCTCACCTTAGTTGTGAAAATAAACCTGTACACTATCACCAGCTTGTCACGGACTCCATCCATCATTCTATTTGATATAAGTACGCTTTTCAATATGTCAAAGTGCGCCGCCATCCATTTTGTGATTATGATGATTATCAATTTAGTTTTCCAGTCAATTGATCTTTCTGTTAAACAAATCACTTTTTAAATTTCATTTTACATGTTTTTTCAGACGACGCGCCCTTTCCTCCAACTGCTATTGAACATCTACTTGCTTCAACTCTGGATCTCTTCCCCATCACCGCTCCATAAAACTATGTTCTCTGGGTGGTACATCCTCATAGTGACCCCATTTTGTTACCAGTGGAGGCAAGGCCCCCACCTGACCTTCTTGCCAAATATTTTGTTTGCCTGGAGGCCTGGAGCACCCTGATCAGGGAGAGCTTGTCCCCAGCGCTCTTCATGGGCCCCATCTGCACCCAAGAACTGCTATCAATTTTATGGTTGAACCCAAAATACCTTAAGCTAATCTGCAACCCTTGTCATACAAATTTGAAGGCATGCAACCATAGATCCCTGAGGAATTGTCACTCTCTATGCCTCACCGCCCTTGGGGTTGTCCCTTCAAGAACCTCAGTTTCCCCAGTTGCAACTTCTCGTTTTCCTTGGGCGCCTTCAGTACGTTTTTGAGCATTTGCTTTCCTCATACCCACGCTAGAACCCCGCTTCTCCTAGTCGCTCAGACCGCTGTGCCCCTGGCATTCTGAGCTCTCCACTGGGTGTTCACGCACCCCAATTGGAAACCCAGTCTAACCTTTCTTAGCCGCGTCCATGACACCCACTTTGCTACTAGGTTTGCTCCCTAATTTGATTTCCATTGTTGAAAGTAAGTCAATATCAAACTTTAAAAATTATTAGAATCAACCTTGAATTTAATATTGCCACTCTGACTTTCTCCTCACCATCAGTGAAGGCAAGCCCAACCCAAATTATACAGGCATGTTAAGACATTTAAATAAAAAATGGGACTGCCCTAACCTGCCCTGGCCTTGGGTGCACTCTGTTGGCCAGAAAAATTGCTCCTGGCTCACTAGGTGGAATTGCAGCATAAAAAATTAGTAAAAAGTTTGATACCATTATGGCTGATCAGGTCATAGCTAAATCTACATTGGTAGCCAATTAGTGCAAATCTGCCATGGCTCAATTACAAAGACATTTTTCAGGAATTAATGCCCCTTTTACTTATTCCCAACATATTGAGCTTATAAGGCAGCAGTCCCCAACTGTTTCTGGTGTCTCTCAATTTTTATTTTTACCTTCTATTAGTTTTATAAACATAAAAATTTTTTAGCACTAGTGGTGCCCAACCCAAAAGGGGGAGCCGCCACTCATCTTTATTCACAAATGGGCCAAACAAAGGAATTATCATAAATAAAAAACTCCTATTATAGCCCCTATGTTATCAGCCTAGCAATCCATATCAGAAGGCGAGGAAGCTTTGGGAAAACTTTTATATGGAGCCCGCTTTAGCTGGTGGACGATGGCGGACAACATAGGAGTAGGGGCATCAGCGACATGGGGAATGAGGAGGTATAGCTGCGGGTTTTCTTTGTTTATGAGGTCAGCGGTATCCATCGCCTCAACGTATTGACAAGTTGATGCTCAGCGAAAGTGATGAGAGCTGGCGCAAAAGTGAAAGACTTGATGCGCTGGTGGGTTTGGGGATAGTTGGGGTCAAAAAGAGAGGTCTTTACCACGTCAATGCAAGAGCGGCTCACACCAAAAGTGAGCTCCTCAATCTCATATTTTGCATCTTCCTCAAAATCATTGGGGAAATTAGGGATAAGAAATACCCTCAACCAGGGGTTCCATCGCCCCATGGACTTGCTGTCGTAGTAGGGTGTTGAATATAAAATCTTTTTATTTTCCTAATTTTACTAAGTTAAGTAATCCATTATATATTTTCCAGCTATATGTACCAATTTTGGAAGTATTTGTCAGGTGTAGCATTGTCCCAATAACAATCCATCAAGTCCTGTGGATGGCTGTACTGGCAGTATTCTGGATGTTGCTGTAAGTGGTAAATCATCCAAAGGGCAGTGCAGTATTATATATATCAGCAAGCTACATGACACCCATTGTCAGAGATGCGTCTGAGAAAGATTAGACTAGGGTCCCAATTGGGGTTTGGAACACCCATCAGAGATCCCAGAATTCTAGGGGCACAGCAGTCTGAACAACATAGAGAAGTGGGTTTTAGCGTGGATGTGAGATAAGTAAAAGATCAATAACGTACTTAAGGCCCCAAGCCAAACAAATGGCTGAGCTGGGGGCAACTGCGGGTCTTGTGGGGGAACCCTCAAGGGCGGAGAGGCAGGGAGGGTGACGATTCCTTGTGGTTCCATGGTTGCAGGCCTTTATTTTAAATTTTGAGTGCCATTGATTGATGTAGGTAATTTTGGGTTCTGCTGTAAGATTAACAGCGAAAAGGGGCGCAAAGGGACCTGCAAAGAGCTTCAGGGCTGATCTCTCCCTGAAAGGGGTGCTCCATGCCTCTTGGGCAAACAAGGTCTTTCACATAAGGTTTAGGTGTGGGTCCAGACTATGGCGATGATGGAACGGGGTTATCTAGTGCTGTCCCAACCAGCGAGCGACTTCTGGAAAACCAGCGACAGAATGGAGAGCCAGGTATAAAACAAATGGATTTGTAATAGTGGCAGGAGGAGAGTATGCGTCTTCCAGAGCAAAATATAATATAAAA
The DNA here is from genome assembly GCA_022478985.1 of Massospora cicadina. Lineage (NCBI taxonomy): Eukaryota > Fungi > Entomophthoromycota > Entomophthoromycetes > Entomophthorales > Entomophthoraceae > Massospora > Massospora cicadina. Next base: position 110,267 of record JAKSZP010017242.1, on the reverse strand, counting down.
TTTATGATGATCTGCAAGGTGGTAGTGTTTATTGACTGAACAACCCAGTTGACAATCATTGGGACAAGTACTTGAGTTGAGCATGCTTCACCATATTGTTTGGCAGAATTTTTTAATCTGAAAATGACAAGGATTCTGTGAAATGCTGTGTTAGAACACAGGGGTTTATTTAACGCACTAGACAAGGGAGTAAAAATGAACTGATAAAAGCCCCTGAGAGGGGCTGTGGTCTTATTAATTGGGAAAAAAATTGGGGTAAGATATCAAAAAATTGGCCTTTGGGATTTAAAAGTGGGCTCCAATTAGCTAAAGTAGTGGTGTAAAGGGGTAATTGAGAACCTGACGAAATTGAAAAAAAAAAACTTTCGATTTTTCCAACTTTTGGATCCAAGTCAGGTCAACAGTGCCAACCTGAGAACTGACCATTTGAGTCAGGATGGCCATACATTTTGAACTTCCCAAATAAGTTCTGGAGGGTTGGGACAATTGTGCTGGCTCATCTGACAACTTTACAAGTGTCTGAATCATGGACCAATTCAATTTTTTGTCCCAGGTAGCCCAGTTCAGCTTCCCTGGCCCAGAATTTTTAAACTGGGCCTTGAAGTCAACTTGGCCTGTTTTTGTTAAAATTTAAAAAAAAAATCGCCAGAGAGTGGGGTGAGTCCCAGGGGACCTGCCTGTGGTCCCTGGACTAGGCAACCTCTCTGCAGACCCCCTCTATCATCTATAGCAGTGTAGAGGAGAGGGAGAGGAAGGGTAGAGGGTTCTTGGGGGCCAGAACAGTGACCCAGCGCTTATCCATTGCATGAGAAAGTCACTTAACTGTGACAGGGGTTTTACATGCACCTTTGGACTCCTTTTGGTCCTAAAGGGATGCTGGTCCCCGTCCAGGCATAAGGGCTTGACCCCAGGGCTTACACTACCCTTTCTTTTTCCAACCAGAATGATCCCCCACCATGAGCGTGAACTAGGGCAAATTTTTTATGCTTCTTCGGGAGATAGATGGCAAGGATGATGGCGATCTTCTGGGAAGATTGGGGGCTTCAGGGTTGCGTGGAATGCCTCCGTCGCTCCTTCAGTTTGCACAATCATGTGGGCTCACCCAGCTGTTTTCATATGAGAGATAGCCCTTACAGGTTACCATGTAATGGACAGATCAGTGAGACCTCCAGGTGGCTAGGATGGACTCCACCTCTGCCTTCTGGGAGTCACAACGACAATGAGCTTAGAAATGTTGGCCTTTTCCCCTTATCTGGAGTTAGGAGGGATGTATAGAAGACATTGTGCTGCTTCCAGTGCGAGATCTGTTTCAGATGGTAGGCCCCATTACCTAGATCATTTTCAATCTCAATGGTGACTTAGCGTTTGGCAGCCAACTTCTGGGTGGGAGCTTTTGGATGGTTCCATGTGTCCAGTATGACAAGGGAGCCAATTCCAATATCATGTTTTAGGGAGGCGTTTCCAGTCAGCAAGCTTATTGTAGTCCTTGATGGCCTTAGCCAAGTGTTTATTTATTTGAGGTAAGCCGACCAGGGGACAGACATTACCAAAACTAAAACTAAAACTAAAAAACTAACATATTTAATTGGTTCTGACAAAACTCCCAGATGAATGGATTGAGTGAAAAACTTTGAACAAAAACAACCAACCAGGTGGGCAGCAGAAACCGCTTAACCCTCCATGGTGGAGGAGGAAAGGGGATTGGGGGCTCATCTTCAACAGCAGCTTCTTCCTCCCATAGTAGAGTACGTGTCAAGGCAGACAGTAAGGGCGTTGGGTCATCTGCGGCGTGTGGTTCAATATCGCTAATAATTGGTATTTCATGGAAATTGTCAGCTAGGAAAATGGCACTGATATATTTGTTTAAAGCTTTTTCAGCTCTAATGCGAGCGTCTGGGAGTTTAACAAATGTGGTGATGTTGGTTCAGGAAATCTTAACTTTTTAGGAATCCATGCTATAGTTACCACGTTCTGGATAGCATTGCTAACAATTTTGTGTAACTGTTTCACTATGATTTTACTCTTTTGAGTAAGTTTTTCTGGGATAACAGGAGGTATAATTCCTCCTGTGAGCATCGCCACTGATTTGGCAAGAGCTTTATGAAGGGGATGACAATCTGGTGTTGCAGCTGCTTCGACTGCAAGCTGGTGATCACTGCAAAATGATTCAGCATTTGGCTGTGGGGTATATAGTTGAGGGGTATTTGGCATCCCAATCTGCATTAATGAACCACTCAATTTTCAGAGATGCTTCTTCAATGAGCTTACCTGATTTGTTAATTTCAGCCAATAACGTCCATGGGCTTTGGTTGAATTAAATTGGGGAATCTGCGTAAAGTTGAGGTTTGGTTGATTCATTGGATGAAGCATGAGATTGAACTGGGATCCAATCTGATGCTTGCTTGGAGGAATCATTTGTGGGCATTGGGGCGAGGAGGAAGCTGATTGGTAGCTGCAGGTGCAACTACAGCTTCTGGTTTTGGGGGAGGGGGAGGTAGGAATGTGCCCCATGCCAGAACTTGTATGGGGTGGGTGGCGGATTGGAGGTTGGCGGATGAGTCATCTGATTTGTCAGAAGTGGCTAAGGAGGGGCACTTGCATTTTGAGTGATCCAACTCAATACATGATGGACAGATCGTCCGCCCGCCCTTGATGCAGGCTTAAAACGGATGGTCAGGCGCTGAGGGAATAATGGTGCGAGGGTGAATCAACATGGCAATTTTACTATGTTTTAGGTCTGATCGTGGCATACACCCAAGGCCCAGCAAGTCATGTGGCCCCATTTGGGTCCATAATTTGTAAGATGGGGTTGGAGCCATAGGCTGCCAAACCATCCATCAGCTCCTGTTGGAGCACTTCAGGGGGGAGGTGGGTGGGCAAACCAGCAAACTGGACCACCAAAGTGGTGTCCACTGAAATCTGGGAATGAGTTGTGGGAAGAGGGTTGCCCTAGAATACCAGGGGCTCAGTTGCTTAAGTACAGCGTCAGCTTCACAGGTGAAGCCGAGGTCAAAATACCCCTTATATGGGCGGAAATCTATGAATCTGGCGGGTGTCATCACCACCAGTGCCATTTCAATAAATGACTTGGTTGTGGTATGGGAAGAGTTTCCCATATATGATCCTTAGGCCATAGCGCATGTTGCTCTGGGGGAGATCCAGGGGGCAGCAAGGTACCATTTGGGTACAATCAAGGTGGGCGTCAAGATCCTTAGGAGGAACGAATCATCCCATGGGTTTAAAATGACTGGGTGAGTCAGTCCAAGTGCAAATTCCTGCCAGACAGGAAATGGTGGGGGAGTTTTGCCGCTGCCCCATACTGGAGCAGCCAGCGGAGAATCTGAGGACATTGGAGCGAAACTACAACAGGCGATTAAGATCTGCTTTATTAATTTATGTAATTTTGCTTGGAAAGTTACGCTGAGTGGAAAGAGAGTTAAACGCCTTAGCCAAGGGTTCACAGACCAAATTTTGTGTCTCAAGGATTGAGTTTATGTGGCCCTTTGTTTCTTGAACTGCTGAGGAGAGCTGAGGCCAATTTGGAAGGAGGTATTGTACCTCAGAGTAGCTTCAAAAGGGGAGAAACTGGTTGAAGAGTATATGGAATTGTTATATGTGAACTGCGTTAGGTGCAGGTCCGTACCCACATGTCTTGCAAGGCAATTGCATAACAACACAGGTACTGCTCCAGTACCTAGTTCAACCTCATAGTCTTCTCATCAGACTGGGAGTGTAAGCGGTGGACCTGCAGGTCTTGATGCTGATGGTCAACAATCCCTCCTATAAGTGGGCAGTGAACTGAAGGGGCCCCTATCGCTCAATATCTCATTTTGGAGGGCAAACGTGGCAAACATGTGGTTGACAAACAAACCTTCAGTCTCCACTGCAGTTATAGATGAGAGGCATATGATAAAGAGAAAAACTTGGTAAATTGGTCAACGATGCCATGATGGCATCTGAGCCACAGGAGGGTGGGAGTTCCACAATAAAGTCAACAGAAACTAAGGTCCAGGGCCTTTACCCTGGTAAAGGGAGTGTAATAACCCCTTCTTGCCTGAGAGGTCTAATTTCTCACATACACAGGTGATACATCTTGCAATCCAGGTGGGAACATCTTTGGAGGACCCGGCCAGTTGCAGGTTCTCTTGATGAGGTCCGCACACTTCTTGGTGCCATGTTAACCTACCGCAGAGGGAGACGTAGTGCTCCTCAATGACCTGTCTGTTCAGAGAGGGCAACCCAAACCTGATCACAGAACCAGATTGTCCCATACTCAGGGCGTAGAGAGATTTTTTGGCACTTGGACTCCAAATCTTCATATAGCTCAACCCCTTAAGGGCAGCATGTTTGGGATGCAAGGATGAAGGAGAGGAGAGGGACATCCGGGGCCAGGTTGGCGAAGGCCACCATGGGATGGGTCAAGGAGAGGATCTGGGAGGGTGTACTACAGCGTTGAGCTCTGGGCGGTCCCACCAACCATCATGTGACAGGGATGGGTTTCGATTAGCATGTATTGAAAACCATACATGGGACCCTTAATGAATTCATACTTAAAGTGTAAACCACAGAGGTCCTGATAAGCGCGAGTTTGATGATGCCCCAGCTCCTTGGGTTTGCAGTAATAAATCAGGGCCTTATGATCCGTTCAGACAATGATTTCATGCAGGGCGCCCTGCAGGAGGTACCTCCAGTGAGTGAGTGACCAAACCACTGCTGACAACTCCTTGTTGTAGAAGGCCAAGCTTGAAATGTTGAGATGTACTTGCAGGAGAATTAGGCCAGAGAGTGTTTGACTCCTTCGTGCTCCTGTAGCAGCATGGTGCCTACCACCACTGAGAAGGCATTGCAGGCTACTACAAAGGGGCTAGAGGTGTCAGCGTGGTGGAGAACTGGAGCTGTCAAGAAGACCACTTTATAGCCTCTAAGACTTGTTGACATTCAAGACTACTTGAAGGGAACATTTTTCCCTGTGAGTGGATGAAGGGGTGCTGCCAGCTGAGCAAAGGCTGGGAAACTTCTTACAAAAGTTTATTGTGCCAAGGAAACTGTGGAGTTTTTTGAGTAGTTGAGGTGGGCCATGACAGATGGCTTAAGCTTGCAGGGGGAACTGCATATCCATCCTTCAAGACTAAGTTTTCTAGAAAGGTCACCTCCTCCCTAAGAATTTCCACTTGGAAGGTTTTATGAAGGTCTCACATTGTGGTTGGTCGCCGCCACAGCTTCCAGATCTTTGCCACGATGTTTTGTGGTGGGTGAATGGATTAAAATATCATCAATGTATGCAGTGACACATGAAAAATGCAATTCCCCACCACACCATCAATGAGGCGCTGGAAGGTGACCAGGACATTCTTTTGCAATTTTGTTTTGACCACTCACTCTATTCTATTATTTTTTTATTTTACTTTATTTTATCTACTATAGACTAATGATCTGACTCCTTTAGCCTTGTCACCAACCTTAATCTGTTTAGTTAAGTTATGGCAAATTGTCCTGTTATCCCTGTTAATTCCATGAATTAATTTATGGCGGATTACATTGCCTACGCGCCCAGTTTTATTTATGTATCTGCTTAGCTATCAAGGATCAAATCCCTACTGCGCCCCCCAGCAACTTCCCCTAAATCTTTCTCTATTGATTTACAAGGCATTATGGTATTGTAAATTCTATCTCTTTTTATTTTTATTTTACCTTTTCATTTTCATTTTCATTTTAATTTTTGCCCTGCCAGTGTAAAATAATCTCAAGAATTGACCCCCAAAGTTTCAGGAAGTGATATCTACCATTTTCCATATTTACTAAGAATGGCTTAATCTCTAATTTGAAGCTTATTATTATAGGAATGCGAATTATGTAGATCTTGCTTTCACCTAACTAGTTTTACCTGTTCTAATTAACATCTTTGACAAGCTTTTGCGATATTCTGTCTCTAGGACTATTGTCTCCAGACAGTTCCCTAGTTTAATATTTAGAAATTTCTAACATTTGCAGTTGTGTATCGCCGCCTTAGTGCCAATCACAACACTTGGTGCTCACTACAGGGGAACTTTTTGTACCCTGTCGCCTATTAAACAAACAATCAAAAAAATATTCTAGTGATGACAGTCAGGGCGACCCACCTTATATTCATTATAAAGAGACTGATTATGGGGGATGAGCCATCCAGTTCTAGCCTTGCGACCCAACGGGCCAAACTTTAATGCTAGAAGCTACAGTTAAAGAACAAATTTCCACTATCTCTGAAATTTATCAGGATATGAAAAATTTACGCTGCCTGGTCCAATCACAGGGGCAAGAGTTAAGGGTTTTAAACTCTCTATTGACTTGGCCATCTGGAATCAGTACAAAGCTGAAAAAAACTTGCGGCAGAACGCCAGCACTTTAATAGCATAGTAAACCAGCTTCGCCATGATCTTAAGAGCACTAGGAGTAAGCATAGAAAAGCACGCTGCCAATCTGATTTGTCAGCTTCTAATGCTGACTACTCCACAAATGAAGTTAAGTTATGGTGCCCAGTTTAATGACTGCTCTACCTTTACCTGATACTAGTTTTAGAACTGCCACAAAAGCTGATGCTCCTGTAAGCTCTGACCATTTAGTTGTTTCAGCTCCTTCACCCTCTTTTACCCTGTCAACTTGCCTAAGTTTGATATTAGTGGCAATATATATACCTTTATACGGTTATTTAATGTCACAATGAAATAAATAATGACAATACCAAATTGGCTACGCTTATAAACTTACTGGATCCTTATAGCCAAATATTGTATTGCAGAAAATAAGGAAAGTCAGCATGTCTTCAATAAATACAAAAACACTGCTGATGCGTTTGGTGGGGCAGATCTGATGATAGGCTGGAAAACCATTTTCATAGATAATAACTTAAAACAGGGGAAGAGGGTAAGCCTTTGCTGATCACTTCTATTATGAGGCTCAAGTATTATATGGGGCCCAGGTTCTGAGCCATTATGACGCTAAGATCGCTTTCTGCCACGCCTGTAAGCTCCACAAAGAATTGTATTGGGCTAGGTCACCCGTTTTTTATTCCAACACAACCATGAACGAGTTGGTAAATTACCTCAGGTGTTGGCCTTTAATTTTGGCAGTCCTAATTCCAAGCCCTCTATAAAAAGGTTAAATATTCATTTATTGACTACAACCCCTAATAAGGAATTGAGAAAGCCCTAGTGAAGTAGAACTGGGATATTCTAAATCTGCTGAAAATTATTTGATCACATCAATGATTTACCTGTAGTGTATTGTTGCTTCATCAAAGTAACATCTTTTAAGAATATACCTGCCAAAATTGTTATGGCTCCATGGTGTTGGACATTTGCCCTCCTGGATTCAGGATAAGAATGTTTTGGGGCAAAATCTGCTGAAAAGGGGAAATGGCAGACATTTACAAGTCCATGATACTGATAATTTCAATTTTTATTATAATACCAATTATATCAAACAAAAGACCCTGGCTGATTCTTGGTGGAACCCCGCAAATCAGGGTAACACTGTTAATAATACTAAATGGGCATTTAGCATGAAGTTGGGCAGTCAAATTGCCCTGACCAAGCGTGGGAACCCAGTGAGTCCATTAGCAGTTTCTTCCCCTACCATGTCCAATTCTCTTCAAATACATAGGTGGGGACTACACTCTTTTATAGGCGTGGTGGAGGTCCCCCAAGGTGAGATAATTTAGCTAATGAGGATTGGCTGAAATTTATTAAATCATTACCCCACAGGTATGTATTGCCAAAAATTAACTCCCCATCCGTCGTTCAGTCAAAGTAAAGCAAGTTTTCTGAGCTTTGATAGGCTATATTCACATATTTCATTATTTGGAATGTAACAAGCCATTCCAAAATTATTATTGAATTCCCTTCAACCCTTAATACAGTTTAAGTACTGTCTAGTCAGATATCAAGAGGGCTCGTTTTTTCTCTTTCTGTGCTTGCACTAATAAAACCATAAAAACTCAACGTTTTATTTTATTAGTGTTTTAACTTTAAATTAATAAACCGTTGTGGAATCCAGTGGCTTTTAGCACCAGCGAGCACAAAATAGCTGGATTTCTACAAAATGGTGCTCCCTACAGGGGATACCCTGTACACCAAAGTTAAAATTCAAAATGGAAGCTTTTAAAGTTAGTAACCCTCCAACTCTTCCTTTTTCAACTTACTTAATACTATTTGCTCTGGAAAAGTAACTCGCCAGTGCTATCTTATCTTAAAAGCTGGAGCAGCGACCCTTAATACCATTCTTAAATACAAATATAGCCCTGTTGAAGGGAGCGTTGCTTCTTTTTTTGTATTTTTATGAAGCTGCTATGTATGGCACAACGGATAAGCAAAAGGTTCACTACATCATTCCTTGTTTAAGTCTCCTAGCACAAGAGATGATAGTTCCTTACTTGGACACTCTGCACACCTGGGCAGAGGTGAAAGAGGCTCTTTTGGCTGAATTCGGATCAAAGCAGAGTCTATAGAGGGAAAAACAGGCCTTTACGCGCCTTAGCATATATGAGGGCTAACTGACCATTGCCTTTGCTGAGTGATTTTAAGTTGCTGCACAAAGGTTACAAATGGCTAACATGCTAACCCTGGATGATGCTATTGCAGCCATGTTAATTGGTTTAGCTTCCCAACCCTCTCCCAACAGAATATAATTTCAGTGAAACGCCACTTTACAAATATCTGTGACATTAAAGAGGCTCTGTTAGATGTTGCTGATTTCCATACATGTGCAACACCAATTAAGCTGAGGTGATACTTTCAACTATAACCATTGAGGAGCTTTTGCTTGTAGAACAGTTGGGGGTGAGCCCACCTGTGCCTATCCCCTCAGTAAAACCTGCTTCCTTGTGCGACTTAAAAAATATATCACTCCATCCTGTAACTTAGAGACCTGTAAGGTAGTTAATACCATACTCCCGCCCAAGCTCACCAAGACCTCTGTGCATTCCCCTCCAGCCAAGCTGGTAGTTACGCGTCCCAAGGCTATCCAATCTCATGTGGCCATCTCCCCTAACTCAATCGCGGCCTTTCCAGTTGTTAAGAATACCTTTGGGATGAATCTGAGGGGGGGTGATGATGATGTTGGCTACTATTTATTGGGATCTCCTACGGAAGTGGAGGTCTCTGATTGATTGAACGCTGAAGAAGTAGACGAAACCACCATACTTGAGTAAACGTACTTCAGCCAAATTAGGATGCCCAAAAGCTATTGAAACTTCCAGCAATGGTGATGAGTTCTTGGCTAGCTTGATTCGATCTCTTCAATGGGCTCATAACATGAAATCCATCTTGGATATATACTTTGATACTGCTCATAAATTAACCTCCACTTTCCAGCTCAATGAGGTCTTGGCCTTGTCTACTAACTTTGGAGGAACTTTCACCAAGGTTGAAGAGGTCATTCAAAAAGTCCAGGTAATGGCCATCCTGGATACTGACTCCCCAGATAACATAATCTTTACTAAGCTCATCAAAAAGATAAAGCTGGCGCTTGATTTGGAGTATAATCAAGAGATTGGAACCGCCTTCCTAAACAACACTCGCGCCATTGGGGCATATTCTTCCTTTCCCATTTGAATTGGAAAGCTCATCTATCATCCCCATCAGTGGTGTTGGAAAATAACACCTATGCTATGCTCATAGGTACCCAATTCATGATTGAGTATGAGGGAGTTATCAACCTGAAGCAAAGTTTCCTCTCATTACTCAACTATGAAGTCCCTTTAGTCTTATCCACTAAAGATACCGGCATAAACAAGTACTCTAGCCTTGTTGAATATCCCTTTTCAGCTATGACTTTGCATTATTTCACCTCTGGGCGCAACATAAAGAAATTTCTCGATTCATTTGATGCTAGGGACAATATCCCTTTCTATGCTGCAGACAAGGTTTTGATCAAACCTAGTGAACAGCGAGTGGTTGGCACAAAAATCATGCTCCAAATCCCCCACCACTCTTTGTTACACATCATAAATATTAATAGAGTTATCCCCTTAGAGCCTCAGGTATTGCCTGGCGCTCTCAACTTTAGCCTACCAGAGGTTTATTACTCTGCTGTTGGGAGACTCACCGCAAAGGACATAGTTGTAAAAAACACCAGGAGATTGGCAGAGGCTTGTTAGTCCCTGTGAAGGTCACTGAGAAAAATTACTCCATTGGCTTTACGTTGGATGTGGGCCTGCCAACAGATAGCCTGGTATTTACCTTACCCAATGTCCATATCTCGTATGAGCTGACCCCAGATGAACTTTACAAAGTTCACACCTTATTGGAAGAATTTAGCGAAATATTCTCCAAATCAGATAATGACTATGGCCATATGAAGGGCTGGTGCCACTCAATTGATGTGAGTGATGCCCATCCCATTTGGTCAAAACCTTACTACAAATCAAAGGTGGAAGAACAACAGGTGAGGACGGAACTCAAGAAGTTACTAGATGCGGGGTTACTAGTTCCTTCACAAACTCCTTGTTCTTCTTTCCTTTTGCTCATCAAAAAGAAGAAAGGAGGTCATCAGATAGTCATAGATTAATGCAGATTAAATAACCTCACAAAAAAGGAAAGCTATACAATCCCCCTGCATTGAAGAGCCCTGCTCCAACTCTCTGGCTCTAACTTCTTCTCTGTCATGGACTTGGCTAGCAGCTATGGGCAGATGGACCTTTCCCTTGAAGACTAGGAAAAATGTGCTCTCATTTGCAGTGAGTGTCTCTATTAACCCACTCGATTACCTAAGGGTTGTGAAACGCACCTGCAACTTTCCAACCTGCTATGAACCATATTATGCAGGACCTAAAGTTAAGTTGCATCATTGTTTATCTTGATGACATCATAGTGTTCTCAAAAACTTTTAACGAACATCTTGATCACCTGAAGGAGATGTTTCAAAGGCTATGTGAGTCAAATATAAAGTTAAAACCCTCAAAGTGCACCTTCTTCCAAAGGAAACTGGATTTCTTTTTCCATTCCATTCTCAAGAGGGAATACAACCCATACAAGATATTGTCAAAGTGATTTCAAAAATGCCTCCCCCTAAAAATTTATGGGATATTCAGGTGTTTTTAGGGATGATGGGGTATTACCATCAATTTATCCCCAAGTTCGCCCATCTCAGTTAACCCCTTGTTCATTTATTGACAAAAAAAGTCCCTTTCCAGTTGGGAGCAGAACAGAAGGCCTCTTTTGAGATGATGAAGCAACTATTACAACAACGTCCTATCCTGAGGCATCCCAAATATGATAAACCGTTTATCTTGTTTACTGACACCTCGGACTACGCCGTTGGGGCCATCTTAGCCCAATTGGATGAAAACGGTGTTAATTATCTGGTATTTATTTCAGTAAAATGCTTTCAAAAGTGGAACGCAACTACAGCGTTACAGAGAAGGAGTGCCTTGCCGTTTTGTTAGCTGTAAAGCACTACAGCCCTTTCCTATATGGGACCACCTTCACTGTGGTTATCAACCACGCTTCATTAAAATGGTTACAGAACATGAAGGACCCTACTGGCTGGCTAGCTCGTTGGACTCTAAAGCTCAAGCATTATGACATGAAGATTAAACACCATACTGAGACCCATCACATGAATGTTGATGGGTTTATTTGGCTGCCAGTCCTTCACTTGGATAATAGTGAGGTGGAGAGGTTACATGACCTTTTAATGACCCCAAATGAATGGGAGGATGAGGATGAGCCTGTCCAGAAGATGTTAGCCCAGAATTCCCGCAACACCAAAGTGGAGATTAGGAAGTTATATAAGCAGGTGAGGGCAAAATGGCTGCCTTACCTTTGGCCCACAGAACGCGTACCTGCTATCCTAGAAGCTCATTCCACTCTAGGACATGGAGTGGCAAAGAAAACTTATGAGTGGAATAAGGAAGGTACTACTGGGATGGAATTATGGAATCTATTGTTGACGTCTTGAAAGCCTGCCTTACATGTAAGAAGCAATCTGGTTTCATGCTAGATACCAGTATCAACCAACTACCCCTCAACAACCATTCCACACCGTCAGTCTGGATCTAGTAAGTCCCCTCCCTCATACTGCTAGTAGAAGAAGATTTATCCTCATAGCCATACACTACTTCACTAAGTGGGCTGAAGACGTGGCTGTCCCTTCCCAAACGGCCAAGGCCACAGCCACATTTTACAATAGAACATTCTCCCTCAACATTTCTGTCTACAAGTACTACTCTGCGATAATGGTAAGAACTTCACCTCCAAAATAGTCAAAATCCTGGCTACCTTCATTGGAGCCCAACAACTTTTCTTGGCTCTGTACAATCCTTCTACCAATGGAACTATGGAGAGAGAAAATGAAACCTTGGTCTCCATTTTACAAAAAAATGGCTTCTTCTGATCCACTTCACTGTGATCAATTCTTACCCAGTGCCCTTATGGCCTACCAGATTAGTTATCACTGGATCTTGAAAATGTCCTCATTACGTGTCTTGTATGGGCGGGAACAAGGAATACCTGCCCTCTTAGCTAAGGATTTGTTCTCCTCTAGAGTTGAGGAATCTGAAAAAGTCATGAGAAGATTGGTTCAGTACATCATCCAACTCCAATATGAGGCTATGACCAATTTAGCAAAAACGGTGACTAAAGAAGGGCCAGCTGCCAATGACCTCCAAACCCTCCTACCTACATTACTAGTGTCTTACATGGTATTATACTACCATAACCGCATCACTCCTAGAAGCGGTAAGCTCAGATCAATTTGGGAGGGTCCTTTCACCATCAACTACAAAAGTGAAAAAAAGTACTCTATAAAGTCCTTGGCTACAGGGATTACCATCAATTGGGTACATGATTGCTTTCTAAAGCCCTATTCTCCCCCCAACATTCTTGAGGGGGTGATGTCAGACATTTGCCCTCCCAGCTTCAGTATAGTAATGTTTGGGGGCAAAATTGATCAAAAAGGGGAAATGTTGGACATTTACAAGTCTGTGATTCTAATAAATTCAATTTAAATAATAACAATTTTATTGGTCAAAAGACCCTGGACAATTCTCGGCGGAACTCCACAAGTCTGGGTAACACTGTTATGAGTACTAAACATGTAATTAGCATAAAGTCAGGCAGTAAAATTGCCCATCCACACGAAGGAACCCAGGGAGTCCATCAGCAGTTTCTCCCCCTACCATGTCTAATTCTCTTCAAACACCTAAGCGGGGACCACCCCTTTTATAGGCGTGATTAAGTTCCCCAAAGTTGACATAATTTTAGCTAATGGGGATTGACTGAAAACTATTAAATCATTACTCCACGGGTACATATTGCAAAAAATCAACTCCCCATCCGTCATCCAGCCAATGTGAAGCAAGTTTTCTGATCTTTAATAGGCTGAATTCACATATTTCCTTATTCATACTGTAACAAGCCATTAAGAATTTATTATTGAATTCCTTTTGACCCTTGATACAGTTTAATACTGACTGGTCAGATATTGAGAGGGTTCCTTTTTTCTCTTCCTGCACTTGCACTACTAAAACCATAAAAACTCAAAATTTTATTTTATTGGTGTTTCTAACTCTAAATTAATAAAACCTTTGTGGAATCCAGTGGCTTTTAGCACCAGCGAACACAGAACTAGATGGATTCATACACACGGCTTTAGATGAATAATATACTATATGATTATTTGGTTCAAGAGGATACCATAGATATTTACACCCTCAACAGCCCAGAAAAAGCTTGAGGAAGGTCTTTATGTGGATATTAGTGTGTACAATTAACCGGATCAGGCCATCATGGACAGTGGCGCTCCAATCAACACTATTGCCTCCAAACTAATGGTAAAACTGGAGACCAAACATGATATTGATCATTGTAAAGAATTTAGCACCGCAGTCCTCAATGCCATGACTTCACTAGGAGCATATAGCTCCTTGTTGCTAGGGTCTGGCACTCAAAGTTTGTCTGCTCCCTCCATTATCCTATTAATAAATTATGAATTGCTTATTGGGGCCTCTTTTATGAGGAAATATGGACTGAAAGCCATTTTTGAGGATTACTTTGGAGGTAGGCGGACACCAATTCCAACACCATTAGAATTGGGATTCCTCTAATGTTGAGTCAAGCCTTACAGGCACAGTGTTTGAACACTTAAATGATTATGCTGAGGAAGAATTAAGCCTTATGTACGCAGTCATGGAATGCCCAGATTATTTCACTGAAATTGGGGTACCACTAGCAGAAGAAGCCACGGTGGATTTTTCATCAGATGGGGAGTATATCCCTGCGGATATTGTACATAATGTGCCTACGCGGCTTCCAGTGCCAGTGGAAGTTGAATACGTCGCTCAGCCTGAATCTACCCATAAAACTTCCTTGCAAGTGAATTTTGAGTATAATAAGGGGATATTTTCATTAAATATAACAAGGGGCGCCAGAGTCTTTAAAATTTGCCTTACCAAGTTACTAAACGCAATGGGATTCCCCTGTACGCTGCACAAAAAATACACTATTAAACCAGGGTATCAGGAACTCGTTGAAACTGATACTACTCTACAAATTCCTGAAGGAATGTATGGTAAGATCCTTCTTCCACGCCATAGATCCAAAAGGGATCCCGCTTCTTCCTCTGGTGTCATTCATCCTAACCACAGGGAAATTAAGATGTCATTATAAAACATCTGCTCTTATCCAGTGCACATTCAGAAACATAAGATCATTGATTATGCTTATGTGATGCCTGGCTTCGTGAGCTAATCCTTCTAGTCATCACTTGCCACACCCATTTGGTAATGGAATGTTTGGTCAAGTGGGGTAGATGTTTCAATTTAGTTTGATTAACTATTCTATTCTTTGCTTTATTTTTGATTCTTATATATTAAGGATTCAACTCTTCAGGCCTTGTCACCAACTTTAATCTGTTATATTGGTTATGGCAGATTGTCCTAACATTGCTGGTAGTTTCCTGAATTTAGTTATGGCGGATTACCTTGCCCAAGCGCCCAGTTTTATATATGTAGCTGCATAACTATCAAGAATTAAATCCCTACTGCCACACTGGAAACTTCTTCTAATCTTTCCCTATTGATTTATATGCATTATGGCATTGAAATTTGACTTCTTTTTTTGCCATTTCCTTTTACTATTTTCTCCTTTGCCTTGCCAGCGTGTGTAATCGTCACTTGTTGATCTCCAAAATATCCAAGCCAAAAATGACTGCCATTTTCCATAATAACTATGCACGGCTTTGTACTCTAGTGCAAAACTATTATGATGGGTATTTGAAATTATGGAGATCTTGCTTTCACTTAGCTAGTTTTAGCTGTTCTAATAAACACCTATGATACTTTTGTGATCTTCTGACTTTTGGGCTACTTTCTAAATACAGTTGCCTAGTTTAATATTTAGAAAGTTCTAACCTGTGCAGTTGTGTATCGCTTCCTTAGCGCTGATCACAACACATTATTCAACATAAAGGTCATCACCCTAAACTGGGTGAGTCCTCATAGGGTGTGAATAGCTTTAAGCCTCTTCTGCCCCCTTGCCACCCTCACCTGGTTGAAGTCATTTACCAGGTCCAACTTTGGGTTGGTGTGGGACTTGGCAATAGCCTGGGTAATAGATTTCTCCAAGGGCAGGGGGCACATCAGGAACTGTGATGCTATTCAGGTGAAGTAGTTGACACAGGGTCTCAGAGAGCCATTTGGCTTCCTGTCAAAGACTATGGGTAAGGCGACGGGGGAAGAATTCTTGGTAATGCAACCTTTCTCCAACATATCATTCGGCCAAATCTTCAGGGTCTTGTCCTCTTCCTCTAGGTATGTGTAGAGGGGGCAGTTGATTTTGACAAGTTCACCCATCAACTGGAATGAAAGTCATATTCAGAGTGCAGGGGAAACTTTTCCACCAGAGAAATATTGAAAACGTCCTTTATGGAGCAATAAGGGAAGGGTAGTCTGAGGAAAGGTCTGATGGGGTAGGTTCAGGGGAGAGATTGAGCTAAGTGAGGGAATTAAGGAAAGAGTATTCAGACGCGGAAACTCTCCACTCAGCTTATTTTTTTTGAATAAAATGGTGTTGCTCTTCAAGTTGATCCTAACATGCTGGTGATGCCACCCGCTCGCTCCCAAAAATACATGATATAGCAGATCCTATACTTCCAAAAAAATGTTCACAAAACCTAAGTCATGATTGGAGAAGTGTATGGGCCATCAAATGACGTGGCAAGTTATTGACTCAGATGCGGCGCCTAGGATAGATGAAGCTTCCTCCATCACCAAGTCCAAGTAATGTGCTATAATGATGTTAATGAAGTTGCCTGCCGCACCCATACTGATAATGGCTTGCACAGTGACTTCACTTGACTCTGAGTGGAAAGTACACAGAAACAGAAATTATGCCTGACCTTTTATTGGGAAGAGCAATGGAGAGAGAAACAGAGGCGGGAGCATGGCCCATGATAAGAAGTGGACAATTGGGAGGCGTGGGGCTGGGGGGCTCCAGAGGCAAAAGTATCATATCATCCTCACCCCAGATGGTGAGGTGACGGTTCATGAGTACGCCTGCTCCCCCTCCTTGGAGGAGAAGCAGGGATCAAAAAGGGAGACAATAGCCAGAAAAATCAGACTTGGGATCCTGGGGACTAGCAAAGTGGCCTCATAGGCAAGTGTAGATACATAGGACACAGCCAGCAGCTGCTTCCCCAAAATAGGGACGTCCAGGGTGTGACATGGCTAAATGACATAATTTAGGGAACCAACTGTAAAGATAAGGCTGGACGTCAGGAGCCTAAAAAGGTCAAGCTTCAAGGCCTCCCTAACTTAAAACATACCTTGGACCAACGGCGGGTGCAGGCGAGATATGCCCAGGTTGGTCAGGGGATGTGCATGATGATCAGCCCTGTGTTATGGAAAGGGGTTAAAACGCACCAGTTACCTTATTAAAGATGACGATTTAAATTTGGTTACTAATAGAATATAGTATTGAAACTCATTGATTTTCAATATTTCCAAATCAGGACAGCTTTCCCTGCAATTAAAAACTTGAGTTTGGTCAATCTCAAGCTACAGTACAATAGCCAATGGTAGGGTGCACCTATTGGTTCACTTAGGCTTAGCACCATTTTCCCAAATTTATGACTCACCTCCCATTGCTCAAAGTATGTTTCATGAAACCAACTTCCCTTGTTGGTTGACTTCCTAGTAATAAATTCCCCGTTAGTTTACATTTTTTAATATGGTTCCTTGGGCGAGTCTGTGTGTGGTCCTCCTCAAGGAGGTCTAACAACGTTGGCCATTCTATTTGAAGTAAAAATATCTATCATATCTGGTGCACCACTGGGCCTCCCTGAACTTTTAGATTGAGGTACCCAAGTACTCTAGCACAGAACTCCACTTGTCATGGACTCCCCTTTGGGGTCCAACCAAGTTTTGATGTCTATCTGCTATTGACTACTATATATCATGTTGTACACGCTTGCTGGGTCCCTTTGGCTCTGGCACCCTCCACAGTGCTCTGTTTACAATCTTACTAATGACTAATTCCCTGGCGGTGTGGCTGTGCATCCCACACCACCTCTTGGGGAATGAGAGAGTTACATATTAAACTCTTGACAGGGTGGGCTCAACAGGGGGTAAGGACTGCAAGACCAGGGGCTTTTTCCCCTGTCTGCAGCCCTTGGCTGGAGAAGGAGGGGCAGCATGTAGCGCATTGAAGGCAGCAACAGCTGGCATGTGTGCATGTATTGGCCTGTCCCCAATTGAGCAGAATACAGTGAAAAAAACCTATAAAGACCTTGGGAGAGGGTCTCAGGATGGATGGGTGGCAGAGGATAAGTTCAAGGCAACTCAGAAGGCAGAGACAGCAATCTCAGGGGGATTGATATTGAGAATCCAGCACAGCAAAGGCTTCAATAATGGAGGGCAGGTCTGCAGCTGCATGTCCCAAGGTGAAGAGGCGGAGGAGGTGTGAGGGTCTTGACTTAAGGTCCTGAACCACTGAGGTGACCAGTGCAAGCGGCAGAGTAAGGTTGCTAGTCTTGGCCACAGAGCGGAGCACCCCCTTATCTAGCAGCAGGTATCCTCTTCCAAAGCGTTAAAGAGGGCCACACTCTGTTGGGCTTCAGAGGGAGCTGGGTTTTTTTGCTGTCTACGGAGAAGCATACTTGGAGCTCCACTAGGGCACCTAGGACTTAGTCATCCACTTTGTCAGAAGAAATAGGAGGGACCTCCATCCCTATAATATTCACTGAGTGGGTTTGCTGACATTTGGGGCTTGGCAGGGTGGTCTCCATTCTGCTAAAGTCTAATTGCAAGCTCAGATGAGTGAGGCAACAGACCAACAAGAGAAGACCAGGTTGCAGAGCGAGTGCAATTTCATCGCAAGGGTATAAGCAATTGCTTTATTAATGACAGGTAGAAGGGCGGAGATAGCTGAGGTAAGGGGTCAGTTCATTATGTCAGAGGCGCAGCTGAGATAGATTAGACTTGGCTCCCAATCAGGGTGCATGAATACCCAGTGGGGAGTAAGAATGCCAGGGCACAGCAGTCTGAATGGCTTAAAAAAGCGGTTTCTAGCGTGGATGTGAGAAAAGTAAAAGTTTGATAATGTACTGAAGGCCATCAAGGCAAACTAAATGGATGTTATGGGGCAACCGCAGGTCTCATGGTGGCAACTTCCAAGGGTAGGGGAAGCAGGGAAATGATAACTCCTCATAGTTCCACAGTTTCAGGCTTCTGATTTTTATAAAATGAGTGTCACAGATTAATGTAGGGCATTTTAGGTTCCTCTACAATATTGGCAGTGAAAATGGGGTGCAAAGGTGGCCCCACAGAGTGTCAGGGCTGAGCTCTCCTTGAAAGGATTGGTTTAGGCTTTTTGGGAAAACAAGATATTTTCACGAGGGTTGGGTGGGGGTCCAGACTCCAGAAATTATGGAACAGGTTACTCCAGTACTTCACCACCAAGTGAGCAACTTCTAGCAAATCAGTGGCAGGGTGGAGAGCCAGGTATATAATAAATGGATATGCATAGTGGCAGGAGGAGAGTATACATTTTCCAGAGAAAATTGTTTTATGAGATTCATGATCTTCCAGGTGGCAGGTTTGATTAACTGGAAAAACCAGTTGACAATCATTGGTATAAGTCCTTATACTGTGGCACACTTTGACATATTTATTGGCAGAATTTTAATATTGAAATGACAGAAGGAGACTGTTACAGGCTGAGCAAGAACACAGGTGTTTATTAGTCACAATAGGCGAGGAAGTAAAATAAACTGATGACAGCCCCTCCCAGGGGCTGTCATCTTATAAATTGGGGAAAACATTATGGATAAATATCAAGTGAATAATCCCTTGGTATTTGGAGGTAATCTGTCAGGCAAACAGCAAGTTAGAATTAGACCAGCCTGCCAGCCTAGGTGCTGGAGCACTAAATGGCAAACCAGATCGCCAAAGTCACTGCTGCTGGTACAAAGGATTTGAAACTAGAGAGGAGTTTCTCCAATAACTGCAAATGAGCCAGAATATCATACAGGCGCATAATGAAATACCAGACAAATATGGCTGTCAACCCTGAAGGGTGTGTGTGAGTGCCAGCGGAAAGGGCGGTTTATTTTACAACATAAAAAACTAAATTTGGGGAGAGGATTTTTTAATGGAAAATAAAGGAAGAAAATCAACCAACAATTTTCTCAGTGCGATGCAACTGACTAAATAGTAGTTGATTGATGCAGAAACAAGCAGGGATCAGGTCCCTCAAGTTTGACCTAACTGGCGAATTATTTTGGGATGGGGGCAGATAAGCTCAATAGGAACCAACATTGAAGAATTCAGTGGCAGGTTGAGTCACTGTTGGTTCAACCTAGAAAGCCCAAACTGAGGCTCAACTGTGTTTATGATGGTTAGTGTGACAGCATCTGGCCCAACAAGCAGCGGGAATTCCCCAGGGCCACCCCACGTAGGGACAGTCCAATTGGTTGAGAACAGGTTTGGAATACTCAACCCACCTGTTCCTGGTCACTGGGCCATTTGTTCAGTCAAAGGCGTTGTGTCTGCTGCAACTCCCAATTTTTTAAAAGGGAGCTTCAAACTATTATAATGGTCTCCAATGCTACTAACTGCACATCAGGGATCATCCCCAACAATCTTGAGAGGAAAAATTTGACAATTGCACTGTTGGCCAAATTGAAAATGTCAGCGATTCCAGATAATTAATCAATCTTCATCCCTTTATGAATATGTGGATTCCGATCATCAGGCTTGTTTCCAATCATTTTTGGACCAATTGACTTCAGTTCAGCGATCTTGGCGTAAATTTCCTGATCCAGCGGACAAGTTCAGCTGAGGTGAGCAAGGGCACTGGGGGAGGGATCTGAAGAGGGAGAGCTGTTACCCAGCGCTCATCTACCACATGGGCGAGATCACCCTGGGTAACGAGGGGTACAGCCACCCTTTTTGGAACCTTTTTACTCAGAAATGGGAAGAGAGCCCGATTGACACACAGGGGACGTTACCTGGGACTTATATTACCCTTTCCTTTTTCCAAAGGAAGGGCACCACCGCCAGAAAACTGCACTAGGGCCACATTTTTGTGCGCTTTGGGTAACTTGATTGCCATTACAGTCATGAATTTTTTGGGGGGGACGGGGGGCGTTGGGGTGGGATTGTGAAATGCCTCAACCAGTTTCATGCAGTTAGCGCAATCGCAGGCTTTAACCCAACTTCTTTTATAGGCTGGATAGCCTTTCCAGGCCACAAAATACTGAACGGACTTATGGGACTTGCAGGATGCTAGGATATTTTCCACTTTGGCCTCCTCCAAATTTTCAATTACTATCAGTTCAGGATCTGTGGGAACAGTACCCTTAAAAGGTGACAATTGGGAAACGTGGAAGATGGGGTGCTGTTTCCAATGGGCTGGTAGTTTTAACTGGAACGCACCATTACCCAAGTTTTTCTCCACCAAATGGGGACCCAAAGACTTACTTGCGAACTTGCAGCAGGGCACTTGCATTCTCAAATAACATCTATCGATCATAACATAGGAGCTCATCGTTATTTCTTGACCTGGGAGTCACATACAATCCGTGAACCACTTGTAGTCTTCAATAGCTTTGGTGAGGTGTTCCCACACTAAGGATTGAGTAGACCTAATATGTTCAGCATGATCCACGGCAGCTTGGACTTTGGGCGCAAGCAGGGTCTGACCAAAAAGGAAGGATTATATCCTAACATCACTTCATAAGGAGAAAACCCCATGGAAGTGTGAGTCCCATTCTTGTAGGTGAATTGAGCGAGGGAAGGTTATTAGCCCAGGTGTCCTGTGCAGCTGCAGCATAGCAATGCAGGTACTGTTTAAGGACTTGGTTAACTCGCTTGGTCTGCCCATTGGACTGGGGATGATATGCCATGGAGTGACAGGGGGAGATTTTTAAAATGGATAAGAGTTCACCCCAGAACCGCGCTGTGAACTGCGGACCACGATCACTGATGATCTCCTGCGGGATACCAAACATTGAGAACATGTGGCGCACAAAGAGATGGGTAATTTCCTCTGATGTAATCGTGGAAGCGCAGGGAATAAAAAGAGAAAATTTAGTAAAACAATCCACCACCACCATCACTGCCATAAACCGTTAGATCAGGGGAGTTTAATGATAAAATCCATGGACACCAATGTCCATGGACCCTCCGCCTGTTGTAAGGAGTGCAGAAGCCCATATTAGAGCGATCTGACTGAACCTGAGCACAAGTAATGCAAATGGTGATCCATGCCAGAACTTCCTTAGTTAAATCTGCCCAATTGTAGGTCCGCTTGATCAAGTTGATGCATTTCCTATTGCATGGATGGCCAATCGTGGGGGATCATGATGCGTGAAAAATACCTTGGCTCTGAAGAGAGGGGATCCTAAATTCGTGACCAAAAATAAATGAGACCCTCCACCAAAGAGTACAGAGAGTGTTTATGATTTTGGAGGGACAATTTCTCGAATAACTCCACCCCTTTGGGACAGGTCATTTGTCTAGCTAAGACCTGAACAACTAGAGGGGCGTCAGGAGCAAGGGCAGCGGAAGAGACAACGGAGGGAACAATTGACAAAATTTTAGCAGCGGGAATCATGGTAATGAGGTCCACTTCCTCCGAATCTGTGGGACAGTGAGTGGGGTTATGGCTGAGAAAGTCAGGAAGTATGTTAAGCGCACCTTTTACAAATTTGTATTTGAGATTGAAACTGCAAAAGTCCTGATAGGTATGAGCCTGCTGATGCGCCAATTTTTGGGGTTTATGGAAATACAAGAGAGCTTGGTGATTTTTGAGAAACAGTTAACTCATGCTGGGCACCCTGTAACATGTACCGCCAATGAGTCAATGCCCATGCTACGGCTGCCAAATCCTTATCATAGATGGTCCAGAATTGCTCCATATAAATAAATTTTTATGAAAAGTAGGCGTCTGGATGTTCTAATCCCTTGTGCTCTTGGAGCAGCACTGCCCATCACTGCCACTGAGGAGGCATCACATGCAACAATATACAGCTTGGCAGGATCTTCATGTTTCAGGATTGGAGGGGATAAAAACACTTCTTTGATTGAATCAAACGCCTGCTGGCATTTGGGCTTCCAAAAACAGTACATTCTTGACTGCGAGGGGGTGGAGTGGGGCAGCCAACTGGGAAAGAGATGGGGAAAAAATTTTAGGGAAATAATGGTTCCCAAGAAACTCCATAATTGTTTCTGGGTTGTTGGAGTAGGCCATTCATGGATAGTGTCCAACTTATTGGGAGGAATCATGTAGCCATCCTTAAGGACAAGGTTCCTGAGAAAGGTAACTTCCTCTTTATAGAAATCACATTTGGAAGGCTTGACGAACAAGCCCGCCTTGTGTAAAGCAGCCACAACTGCTTCCAAGTCAATAGCATGTTGTTTGGGAGTTGGGGAGTGAACCAGAATGTCATCAATATATGCGACCGCGCAATTGAACTGGAGATTGCCCAGTACATTGTCAATCATTTGTTGAAACATAGTGAGAGCATTCTTCAGCCCAAAGGGCATTACACAGAATTGAAAAATGCCTCGCTTCATCCAGATCTATGTTAGCCATTCTTGCCTGTTCATTACCCAAATCTGGTTAAGGCATTGATGAGATCCAATTTAGAGAACACACGAGATTTGGCTATTGCTTGGCTTATCATATGCTCCAGGGGCAGGTAGTAGGGATCATGAACCATAACTTTGTTTAAATGTCCATAATCCACACAGGGATGGAGGGAACCATCAGCTTTTTTGGCGAAGATTATGGGAGATGTGACTGGCAATGTATCCTTAAACAACCAACCTATTTTAAGCATATCACCTAACCAAGTGTTAAGTGCAACCTCCTCCTCCGCTGTGTGAGGATACAATGGGCAGTTGATATTCACCAACTGTACTGTCATATGGAATCCCAAGTCAAATTTAGTGTGAGGGGGAAGATGGTCTGCCTTCTTGAAAACAAAAATACTCTAATAGCTCATCAATTTTTCAGGAAAATCAGATGGAAGTCCCAAAGGGAAAATGAGGGAAGTAATGGAGCTGTGACCTTGGGTTTTCTTAGGAGTATTAACTAAAGGAAATTCTCCCTCTATTTAAAATTGGCAAATGACAACATATTTGACTCTAGTTGAGTCTTAACATGTTGCTGGCACCACCATCCAACCACTAAAATAACTGGGAACACCAAGTTTGACATTGCTGAGAACTGATCACAGAAGCTGAACTGATGTACTGAGAATGAAATTGGCTGGCAAACTAGGTATGAGGTCTGGGAGGCTGAAGAAGTATCCATCACCAAAGGACCTACATCCAGGTCAAGTTTTAATTGTTAGGCTAGTTCAACACCCATAAAATTGCCTGCGGCACCAGTATCCACCAAAGCCTCAAAGGAGACTTGGTGGGACCCAACACTAATCTTCATGGGTAGTAAGAATTAAGTGAAGTTCTCTTTATTGATAGTTGTGGTTGAATCATGTGATACCGAAGAGATGGTAGTGGAGTCAGGGGAAACTGCTTGGTTCATAGGGGGAGTAGGCTCATCGCAAGTCAGATTGTCAGAACCTACTGACATGGGCATAATAGCTGTGGCAACTATGGGGTGTGGATTGGTCATTTTGAGTAGAAATAGGCTATCATGGCAAGGGAAATTTTCTTCACAACCTGTTTAGCTGGAAATAAGGGACCATTGCTACACCAATATCTATGAGAAAGGTAGAAATGGTTAGGAATAATGGTTGGTCAAGTATGTCAGGCAAACAGCAAGTAATAATTAGACTGACCTGCCAGCCTAGGTGCCAGAGCACCTGAACGGCAAACCTGAATGCCAAAGACACTGCTGCTGGTATGATGGATATAAAACTAGAGAGGATTTTCACTGATAACTGCCATTGAGCCAGAATCTCATACAGGCACATAATGAAATACCAGAAAAATATGGCTGTCAACCCTGAGGGGTGTGTGAGTGCCTGCTAAAAGGGAAGTGTATTTTTTCAACATAAAAAAACTAAATTTGGGGAGAGGATTTTTTAACAGAAAATAAAGGAAGAAAAGTGACTAACAATTTTCTCAGTGTGATGCAACTGATTAAATAGTGGTTGATTGATGAGGGAACAAGCAGGTATTGGGTCCCTCAAGTTTGACCTAACCAGCAAATTATTCAGGGATGGGGGAAGATAAGCTCAATAGAAACTGACATTAAAGGATTCAGCTGCAGGCTGAGTCACTGTCAGTTCAACCTCAAATGCCTGAACTGAGGCTTGACTGCATTTCTGATGGTTAGCGCAATGGTATCTGGCCCAATGAGCAGCGGGAATCCCCCAGGGCTACCCCATGTAGGGGCAGTCCCAATTGGTTTGGAACAGGTTTGGGATATCTAACCCACCTGTGCCCAGTCGCTGGGCCATTCATTTGGTCAAAGGCATTGCATTGGCCACAACTTCTGATTTGCCAGAAGGGAGCTTCAAACTATCATTGATGGTGTCTGATGCAACTATCTCATGTCATGGATCATCTCCAACAATTTTGAGAGGGGGTTAATTTTGACAATCATACTGTTGGCCAAATTGAAACTTTCAGCAATTCCAGCCAATGAATCAATCTTCATCCCTTTATAAATATGTGGATTCCAATCATCAGGCTAGTTTCCAATCATTTTCAGACCAATTGACTTTAGTTCAGCAATCTTGGCATAGATTTCCCTGATCTGGTGGACAAGTTTGGCTGAGATGAGTGAGGGCACCAGGGGAGGGATCTGAAGAGGGATAGCTGTTACCCAGCGCTTGTCTACCATGTGGGTGAGGTCACCCTGGGTAATGACAGGTACAGTCACCCTTTTTAGAACCTTTTTACTCAGAAATGGGAAGAGAGCCTGATTGACACACAGGAGACATTCCCCAGGACTTACATAATCCAATTGGGTGGAGGAGTGGTGGGCAGGGGGTATTTGGGATCCTAACAAAATTCAAAAAAATATTATATAACTTTTTTCCAAATTATGTGGCCAAGTCAGGTTGACAGTGCCAACCTGGGACCTGACCATTTTAGTCAGGCTGGCCATGTATCCCAAACTGCCTGAATCTGTTCTAGAAGGTTGGGGCAATTGTGATAGCTCATTTGACAACTGGCCAGGTGTATGAATCATGGCCCAATTTAATTTTTTTTGTCCCAGGTAGCCCAACTGGCTTCCCTGGCCCATAACTAAAAAGCTGGGCCTCAAAATCAACTTGGCCTGTCTTTATTAAATTTTGGCAAAAATTACCAGGGGTGGGTGAGTCCCAGGGGCCTTCCTGTGGCCCCTGGACTGGGCAACCTCTCTGCAGACCCACTCTATCATCTCTAACAGGGTAGAGGAGGGGGAGAGGCAGGGATGGAGGGTCCTTGGGGCCAGAGCAGTGACTCAACACTTATCTACCATACTAGCTAAGTTACTTAATTGTGACAGTGGGTCTACCTGGACCTTTGGATCCCTTTTGAACCTGAAGGGATGCTGGTCCCTGTCCAGGCACAAGAGCTGGGCCCCAGGACTTACACCCATAGCCTGGTACCCATATTGTATGCAATGGTAAGAGTCAAACCTGTACCCTAGTGTAGTAGCCAGATGCTTAACTATGTATATGCCATCCTATTGATCATATAAATACGGATGGTTTCCTAGTAATCAATACCTCTATTCACTCTACATGGATGTTTACTGCGCATTTGCCTGCAACTTAAAAGTTGGTTAGTGCACCATGGCACCTGTTAGCCTTGCTTGCTTAAACAGAACTTAATGTGGAAATTTTATAGCGTGTCCATCTCCAATATTACCTCTGTGTACCAGATTAATCTCCCGATCGGTACCTAACTTTATACCGTTGCCACTTAAATCAACTTTACCCAGTTATGTAATTTAAACTTGGATCCAACCCTCATTCTCAGGTTTAATACTTTAACCCATACCAATCCCTTTTTAGCCATTATTTGAAACCAAGCCTTCTTAAACATGCTGGTCAACCTAGCCGTTGTTTAAAATTTTGGTGACCTGTTAGGTAAGTTCTAATTATATCAAACTGAATTTTACCGTTTTAAACATACTTGCAAGTATCTACCCCCTTTGATACCGATAAAGTTCATGTCGAAGTTAAATTATAGGGTTGATTTGAGAGATTATGAACTGAGACCACCGACAAAATTTAAGGGACCGCACGCCTCAAAACTTAGGGATGTTTAACTGTGCAAAGGCAACCTATCTGGAGCAGTTCAACTCGACATAATTTCTTTATACTTTTACAAATCGGGTTAAAACTAATATCTAAACAATCCCAATCAAAAATTTTAATCCTTTTATTTAATCACGCCAATGATACCAAGTTTGTCTAGGGAGTGGTAATTTAAAGGCATAATGAGCCCATTACCGGTTAAACGAAGAAACCACTGGCTCATTTAACTCAAACTCATGGATTTTAGTTTCTAATAGCTCGGTTCCATCGTTCGGGTTTAGAGCTCAACCTTATGGCATGGTACACCATCTCAATCTCACTTCGTAGGATTCACCCAAGCGATCATGGAGCTACAAAATCCCTTCGATGATAATGCTGTAAACTTGAGCTGAAGCCAACTTCAGCCTCAATTGAAATGCCTTTCTTACCCCTACTTACAACCAAAATCAAGTTACGGCCAAACCATCATTTGAAGTATAAGATTAGCTAGATCGAGAGCCTTTTGATATAAGTGATACCGGTGCCAAGCTTGTCGCTAGCTAATGGCTAGCTTTAAAGTGACAGGATTACCCAACCTTAATCACATTTTGGAAGCAGAAGCTTCAACTTCAACCCAACTTTTATTTGGTTAGAAGAGCGCACGACTAACCCCCAAAATGGTTAAAAGAGAGGGGTTCAATCGATTCAACTTAATTGCTACGATAACTGAATATCTAAAGGGTGAAAAGGATTAACTAATCTCCATTGGGTGTGGAAAAGTAACCATAAAAGGTGGGATACTCCGAAACGAAACAAACATTGGGTAGAAGCGTTAGTGCTTAGGTGCAGCGGTCGAGGTTTGCGTTCAAATTGATACCTTCAGATTCAAATAGAAGTTCTACGCCCATTAAAAACCCTTTGGAAACAGTTCGAGAAAAGCGTTCGGTCGTAACGAGGAAATAGTTTGCCATGGACAATATGGAATAAGGTTAAGTTGCCACGCCAACCGAGGGGTGGCGTGAATTTAATCTAACTACGCAGGGTATTAAGCAGGTAAATAATTGATGGCTAAGAATGGTGTACGGTTGAAACAAACATGGGTTTAAGGCCAGTAAAGAGCGCGATGCAGAGGAGGTATTGAATGATGGGAGGTTATCGTTCGAATTAGCAATCTCAACGGCGATTATTTAAATAGGCATGGTGGGGGCTGACGGGTGACGGTATTATGGGAGGGAATGACCTAATCTCGAACAAGGCTTCACGTGAGGTGCATCTTGAAAATACATCGGGGGATAACAGGAAGCGAAGAAAATCTAGCCAAGAGCTTGATGGGGGGTGGCAAAATTCCTGGGAAGCGAGATACCAACCGTAGCTCGGGTCGGTAGGCCCGGCTTCTTTCCAAGGGAAAAGCCCAGTTAAAAATACGAAGCTGAGAATACCGGCGGCCCATATATCACAAGGGAAAAGTTCGGGGACCTTGGCTCGATTAATTACTAGTTCAGGGGAGAAGTAGGGTGTAATGTAATCTAGGCTTAGATCAGGGGAGATGAATCTTTAGAAGATGCTTTGCCAAAGTTACAAATTTTGAGGGTTCCCTCATAGTGAATGGCCAGATTTTCCAGCTTAAGGTCGAGATGAGCGATGCCAACCGAATGCAGGTAATTAAGGCCCTCCAGGAGGTCCCATATGAGGGCGTGGGACTCACATTCTGGAAGTTGCTTCCCCAGAAGTCCATAACCGTCATAGAACCCTCCATCGGTAATAACAAAGTGTAAATCCGAGTGGGTACAGACGTCATAGAGTTTCATGATGTTGAAGTGTTCCAAACGGGTCGCGACCATGATCTCGTTCCGCAGCCGGCGTCGATAATCAGCATCAGATTCGTAGCTGGTGATCTTTTTGAATAGGCGAGCGGTATTGAGTTGCAGCGTAGAAAGCTTCACCACGTTGTATACCACGCTGGTTGGGGCAGCGTGGTGCAAGGGGCCAACGATTCGAAAGTGTTTTAAGAGAGGCTCAAACCGATTCACTTCAGGAAAGGTCTGGCTTCGATTGGAACAGAGTCCACCGCGTAGCCATGGGCTGGACTTTATGTGGCAGGAGGGTAGAGGAGAGGTGGAGTTTAAGTGCAACATTGGAAGGGAGAAAGGTCGGTTTCCAGCACTCCTTCTGGTAGGATAGATTGTTGATTGGGGTGAGCTGATGGGAGAGTGAGTTAATTCGGGGCAACCGGATGGGGTGATAGGGTTGGTAAATTCGTGGATAGGTTCAAATTCAGCAATGGAGTGGGGAAGGGTGGGGGAGTCCTCTACGGTTTGGGTTGGGATTGGGGCCTCCATCTGCTTCTTCTCTGAGAGGCACTTGGGCTTTGCTGGAGCCAAGGGCTGGACTAGCTTCCTGAAAAAGGAAATCATAATGGATCCAGCCCAAATGAACTCTTAAATGGACTTTGAATTGCGGAATAGTCCCGATTCAGCTATGCATCACCTTCAGTGCCAGCCTTGCATCAATTATCTCCAAAGCTCTAATTGTACTTAAACTTATCTTCTCCATACCTTCATAACCCTTATTGTACCAATAACTTTCTGTTTATCCCATCGAATAGCATGATAAATTAGGGCATTTATTATAATTTACTTGTTTATTTACTCAAATGGCATGATAAATCAAGGCATCTGTTATAATTTACTACAGGTTGTAGTTGTATACACCTGCAACCACGAGTAGTGGGGTGAAATACTATAACAGGTTCGAAACCAGTTATAGCTAGGGTGAATATAATTTCCTCTATCCCTCTTATCATTATTCAATTAATAATATAATTTAAAAAAGTAAAAAAAATCTGTTATAATTTACTATAGATTCGATCAAATCAGTTCCTATTTGAAATGATTAAATTAGATACCCATAATTGATTTCATTTCAAAGAGTAGGGCAATAAATTGAATCCATTAGATGGAGTTAGTTAGTTGTGCCACTTGCTGATCTATATATAACCAAAATACTTGGCATAAATTGATATATATAACTTTGTATATAGGAAGATATTGCCAAAATATAGCAATTATTTTTTATTTGAGGTGGGCTGACCTAGGGATGATACTGCACTGATTGAGGGGAAATTGAATGGGAAAGGAGGATAAAATCTGGAAAACCTCTATGCGTGGTGTCTGATAGGCCAGGAACTCCATGGACCACCTTTGCTATTCGCTATCTCAGTTTGGGGCATTGGTGCACAATGCCAACACAGTCATAATTAATATATAGCAATTAGTATATGAAATTATTAAACAAAATTAGATTATTTTGAGTAGCCATAGTTTGATCTTTTTTATGATAGGCTCTTATTTTAACCTGAATTAATCTCCTTTATACTTAAAGCTTAAATTTAATTAGAATACTATAATAAAGGTTATTGTTTATTGCTCAAAGTCACAGATACAAAAAATAATACAACTTAACTTTAGCTATATAAAGCTTCCATTAGTACTGACTGGTGGTTTTAAGCTTGGATCAATCTTCAATTAAAGAATGGTGGTGGTATTCGATTCTGCCCAACCAATAGGCAGCCACCAGTTACAAGTTTCCAACCTGTCCAACCCACCAATTTGCAGTCCATTATTTAATACATCAGTAACAAATTGCATACCTTATCCAAATCATTCGACTATTATTAAATTACCATTTATTGATCTATGAAATTATATGCCCATCCTGGCAATATCAGTATGGTTTCTCATTAAGTTGAGGTGTATCCAATTTCACCTAAATTCATAACCTATTTATTCCATAAAACTTACCTGTATAGTTACTACAATTATAATATTATTAAAAGTAAAGATGGGTGCTTCGATCCCACAAACTGGCACCATGTATCTAACTTCAATTCAACCGCACCGAACCAAAGTGGCAGTAACGACCTATCATATTTTGTATCTAGAGGGGAGGATACCCCAGTGGTAGAATATGGACCCTCTACCACTGCCTCCCCAAGTTCGATTCCGGTACAGGAACTTTGGGTAGGGGATGACTATGACTGTGTTGGCGTTGCGCCAATGCCCCGAACTGAGATAGCGAATAGCAAAGGCGGCCCATGGAGTTCCTGGCCTATCATACGCCGCGCATGGAGGTTTTCCGGATTATATCCTCCTTTCCCATCGATTTCCCCTCAATCGGTGCGGTATCGTCCCCAGGTCGGCCCACCTCGAATAAAATTTAAAATATTTTGTATCTAGTAAATTACCTCAATTCCATATCTACCAAAACAATCACCAGTAGCGTAGAGCATCTCTAATAACCAATTCAGTAATGTACATTTCATTGATACAGGTATACCAATTAGTCTTAAAATTAATTTTTATTAAAAATATTTAGCAGTAGAAGAAACCACCCCCACATAGGTAACCACCCCATCCTCTTTTTTAATTTAGCCCAATAGCATCAATTTAACAACAGTAAGGGGGGATGGGAGGGAATGATGTTTTAACCTATCCAGTACAGGTTTTGAACCTGTTATGGTATTTAGCACCACCTTAGCTTGTGGTTATAGTACATGCAACTGCTTTCGGGTTCATCAAAATTACTTAAATTAGTATCAAAAGCAAATAGAATACCATAACAGTTTGAGTCTATAGTATCGATTTTCTAATTTAATCTAATCTCCTGACGAGAAAGTACTGAGTACATCTTATTAGATTTTGAGATAATATATGTCCTATGGCTGGGGGGTATGCTCGAGTATGAGATCATAACAAACGAGCTTAAATTATTATGAGTGTGGATTGTTTTTGCATAGGTTGACCAATAAAATCAACTAGATCTAAAACACTTACTGTAGATGGCGATCAGTAAATTTAGTATAGGTTGACCAATTAAATCAACCAAATAAATAAAATGAGGTAATATAGATAGATATCTGAAAGTTTGCCATATAATTGACTAACAAAATCAACTAAATAATAAAACTTTAAGTAAAAACTGCTAACCTTATGCCTGAAACAATAGACTAAACAAGTCAACTGAACAATTTTATATATATTTCATAGAATATTTGTGTTAAGTTTATCTGAGATTGATAAATAGTCAAGGAGTAGGTGTTGAAATAAACATGCATTTATAATGATTTATTTATTAGATGATTTCCTAAACCACCACAACTAAAATGCTACCTAATTTGATATAAATTAAATAAATTTGAATCTATCTACCAGCTACTTACCTGCTGTCATATACAGTTTTAGTTAGGCTAATCCAATCATTACTAAAGTAATCTAACCATCTCAGATATTATTCTTTTAAAAGTTAAATGACAAAATATAATGATAGTATCCTATCATAACAGTAGATAAAATGTTAAATAATGTTTCTAACAACCTTCAGCCACAAGGCATATATCATGCACTTAAGTTTTTTACCATAAGGTAAAACTTTGATCATTTTTATTTTATCAATAATATTATTATAGATTACCTTTCATTTTTAACATATTATAGTTTTCAGGATCTTTTGATTTCATTTGACCATTAAGTTAGTGTGGAATTTTATTCAACCTGGAATCCAGTACAGTATTTCAATATTCTAATATATAGGCAAAAAAGTATTCAAGGTGGATCAACCTTGGGACAAATATACCACACCAAGAATTTTCTAGCCAGTACAGTTTTTGAACAGGTATTGAACAAAACATGCACTAGGGTGGAAGCAGGAATTATCCTGCCAGGCTAACCACCCTTAATTAGTAAAAAAATAAAAACAAATGTTTTTCTAATAGACTAAAAATTTCAAAAATAAATATATTTTGAACTACTTAATACACCTGAGACCAAATATCAGCCACAATAAAAAATGTGGTTAAATGCATCTTAACACACTATTAGAGAAACAATTACTGGAGCGCACCACAAGTTTTTCATTGTATTAGCAGTTATTTGGTCTCAGTTGTTTCAAGTATTACTGTGTAATCAAGTATTATCATAAATGACTTCTATTTTCAAACTTGTACCTCTAATTATATTATTAGGAAACAATTACTGAATTTTATTAAATCTTATGATATGAGTAACAATGGTATTTTCTGAAATATGTGCCCCACTTTTTATTGTAGCTGATATTTTGTCTCAGGTATATTAAGTATTTCTAAAATATAATTATTTTGATATTTTTAGTCTATTAGAAAATAATTTTATACTTTTTAGCTATATATTATTTTATCATTTTTAGTCTCTGAATCCTGAAAATGTGCTCAACAAATATGTTCTGGAGTTCTAGAATGAGAATAGATAGAATATATATTTACCTATGGGGATTTACCCTATAGGGTTAAAAATAAGTATAAAACTCAATATAATTATATATACTGAGTAGTGAAACATTATATCAGTTATAAACAAAATCAAGATTAAAGAGAAATGTAATTATAATTTAATAATCTCTCAAAATTACTTTTTAGTAAAATTCCTTCAGCCTGGTTGAGATCGTCTGGAGGATTAATTTTTCACAGTCATTTTATCTCCTCAATATCATTTTCATTACAAGGTATCTTTTCCAAGAGCTTACTGAACTCTATTTATGATTCACACTTCATCCAGCAATCTTAATCTACTTAAAATGATTTATGCTTATCTCATTTGGAATACTCGTTTTCCAAGGTACATGACTGTATAATCACCAGTGCAGCCTTGTATATTATGAACTTTACAAAACTAACACAAGACAATATATAACATTCATTTCTTGATTGTTCTATAGTTGAATTTAGCAGAAAATTGAATAGATGGAGGTTCAATCAGATAAATGCTATCCCTACTAAAGTCTATGCAAAGGGAGGGAATATCTGTGTCATATATTTGGTCATGATAGAAATATGGCCAACTTATCTTGGTGATACTACCATTAGCATCATTCACAAAACTCTTTTTAACATTGATTTTGGATTTTAACATTACTTTTGCACCAATAAATACTATCATTCCCTTGGTAAAGCCCCCAGTCTTGGTGATATTGGCTAGGATGATATTATCCAAGTTGACATTTTCAACATTGTGTGCAGCATCATATAAATGACCTTGCACATTTAAAATGTATATTTTCCCCCTGTGATTGGAAGTTCTCAAGAACAGCATTATTGTGGGCATCTACTTTCACTCTCAATGGATATATGTGAATTCCTTGTTTAAAGTGAAATTGCCTGTTGCATCCACCAACGTCTTTGACAGCAGCAAGTCATTGTAGGGACCCTTGAGATCACCAATTCAAAGAGCATTGAGCGGATTGGAAAAACATGTGTCGCCATGCTAACACATATTCTCATTAAGCTTAACCAATCTGGAGTCACTCCAGAGGCGTGGTGCTGGCAAGGATCATACTGGTTGTTCAAAAACCTGAGCTTCTTTAATAGGTGGAAGTCACAAGTCACCAAACAGCATGAAAATGAGACCTCCAAATGCTTCATCATCCTTATTCTTAAACTGTCTTATTTATAGGTCAATCATGCAAAGCATCTTGTAAGGGGCTATCAAAATTTCATCAATTAAGATGTATTCATTATTCTTTAACTGCGTTTGCATAATCTTAAAATAATTTACTATCAGCATCAGCATGTTGAAGACAATGAAGCCATCCTTTTGAACTGATAACTTGATCATAGTATGTAGAGTTGATCCACTGACTAATCTCATAGCTACACCTGTTAAAGCTGCAACTTTCACAGCATTTTTGCAAAAATCAGCAATTGACTTGATTTTTCAATGCATTAAAAGTGAAGATCTTTCTAACTCCAGCTCTTCCAGTCACAAACCGCCTGAGGAATTTTTTGCTTCCATTCAGCTGATCCTGAATTCTGCAAGTGACTGCAGAGAAGAGCTCTGATGCTTGATGTTCATTGCAGCATAAGCCAATTGAAATTTTTTTCATCAGTCATACCTTGGTTGGGAATTTATAATCTAAGATCTTGTTCAACAAACTCCTGGAATTGCTGCAGAAAATTTTTCTGTACAAGCTTGGTTGAAAGCAATATCAAGTTGGTGATCTATTTTGTAAAAAGCCTCCATGTGCTTGCTCTTCTCCATCAATACTTGTTCATGGGCAAGTAATG
The DNA here is from genome assembly GCA_022478985.1 of Massospora cicadina. Taxonomy (NCBI): domain Eukaryota; kingdom Fungi; phylum Entomophthoromycota; class Entomophthoromycetes; order Entomophthorales; family Entomophthoraceae; genus Massospora; species Massospora cicadina. The sequence goes on along the minus strand of JAKSZP010017242.1, from coordinate 75,499 downwards.
CATCGCGCGCATTATCATACTCTCTGAGAAGATCAATATCAGATTTGTAAGTCTGATATTGAATAAGAAGGCTATACAAGTAGCTCTCAAGATTTGTGTGCATTGTGCATAATATCACTTAAGCAACTGCTGAAAATTACATGCAACCATTTTTGATTTTTCTATGAAAGTAATAAGCTTTTTCCTTTGTTGTAAAAGTTCTGCATTATATTCATCAAAGCTTTCTTCAGTGTCACTTTATTTGTGTATTATGACTCAATTTGAATTTCAAATTCAGCTAAACTCATATCCTCAAAGTTGTATTCTGAATGGTTTGTAGAGCGCTTCTCATATCACTCATATGTTGGAGAACACTCCAGTTGTCTAATTTGCCATCAATCTTCAGGATATGATTTTGTTGTTAAGGCTTACACATGATCAAGAATATGCAAATCTCAAACTTCTACAGATTGTAAGGTGAAAAACTTTAATAAACATTTGCATGCAGAAATTTGGTGCTCCTTCATAATTATTATAAATAGTTTTTAGACAACTTGTGAGCAACATTTAAATCTTATTGACAACTTCATCTGATCTCCTCTACTATACCATTATTCAAGTTTACAGGCTCAGTCTTTGCAATATATTTTGTAACATAAAAGGTGATTGACTCATTTGTTATACATAACTAAATGTTAATGTTGCCATACCATAATTGAAGGATCGTGGAGCAGTAGATATTTATCCATTTTTCCTCAATTTATCACTCCATAATGCAGAACCATCTGCCAATTCTTTTGAACTCAATCAAAGTATAAGCAACAATGTGAGTATGCTGACATGGCTTATGCAGAAAGGTAAAGTCATGTTTAATAACTTTATAGAAGGGATCAATGGCCAAGACAAGAATGGGTGCCAAGAGTCAAAAAATGTCAAGCTACAGGATCTTCCTGACTTAAGGCACATCTTGGACCAACGCTGGGTGCAGGCCAGATATGTCCAGGTTGGTTCAGAGGATGTGCGAGTTACCCAGCCATGTATACCAGCCATAGCGTTAGAATGGACGTGCTACCATGTAAATAACAATGGTTCAATTCAGTTACTTGGTAAAAGGGGTTCAAAACCCATTCAATTTATGAAATTTTCTACTCAGGTCGTCCTCAACTTCAATCAATCACTCAAGAATGGTCAATATTGAAGTATATTACCCTGTCAGATGGAAGTGTGTGCTTATTGTTGCACCAGGACTCAGTACCACTTTCACCAATCGATGACTTCCCCAAATTAGATAAAATATGTTTGCTCAAGACCAACCATTCTGTTAATCATCTTCCCCGTTAATAAAAACCCCTTGTTAGTTTACGCTTCATTTATATTTCTTGGGCAAATCTGTTCATGGATCTCTTCAAGGAGGTCTCATGCAACGTTAGCCAATTTATTTTCACTAAAATTACAACAGCATCAGGGGCACCGCTGGGTTACCCTGGTTTCCTCCAGACTAAGGCATCCAAGCACTCTAGCCCTGATCAAAGCATGGATATGGACACCCCTTTGGGGCCACTAAGTATTGTTGTTTGTTTGTCCATTATTAATCTTTACTGTGTTAAACACCCTTGCCCTATGTTACTTTAGCACAAGTACCCTCTTAGGGGCTATCAATCACTTAATATTGATGACTAGTTCCCTTGCATTGGGGCTATGCACCATGCATCACCTCTCTGGGAACTGGATAGTTATAGACACTATTCTGACATTAAATGACCAACCACTTTATTTTACATGCACAAATGTTATCTGTGTGAGACTTTTGCAAAGTGTGATTTGGGTGCACTAGCTGTTGGTCATGGTTGCGGTGCGTCTCACCAACATATTCTCATTTTGCTGATGGTTGGAGAACCTCAACATTATTTTTGTTACCTCCAATTGGAAAGTACCCATCCTTCTTGCCTGTACCTGGTGGATACGGACACTTCACAATCCAAGAGTCATTGTTGGATATTTTCCCTCACAGCTGAAAAAGGAGAATGTTTTAGGTCAAATTCAGCCAAAAAAGGGGAATGTCAGCCATTTGCAATTCTTTGAGGTTGTTAAGAGCGATTCTAATAATAATGAAAACGTTGCTATAAAAGATATTGGCCAAAAGACCCTGGCCAATTCTCAGTGGAACCCTGTTAATCAGGGTACACCATTTTGAAACCTCCTTGGGCACCAAACGCAGAATCAAATGGTCAGATTACTCTGACCACTCGATGGACTTCAGGGTGACCATCAGAAGGCACTCCCCAACCACAACAAAGTCTTTAACGCCCCTACGTGGGGACCCCCTTTTTACAGACTTGGTGGGGGTCCCCAATGTGAAAGAAATTTCTCAAATGGGGATTGTCTTAAGTTCATAAAATCGTTACCTCATAGATATGTGTTGGCCAATCAGAATCCTCATTCCATTATTCCACTGCTCTGAAGCAAGTACCTGAGTTGTGATACACTATTCCCCCATATTTCCTAATTTGGACTAGGGTAAGATATTCCAGACATATCCTCAAATTACCTTTGACCCTCAAAATACTTTAAATACTAAATGGTCAGATGTTGAGAGGGGTCATTTTTTTTAATCCATCGCACTAATAATAAAATTTACAAAAAATCCATTTTTTATTGGTGCCCTTTATTAAAATTAATTTACAGAAATTTGTGAAATCCAGCAGTCATCAAGCACCAGTGAGCAAGCACCAGCTGGATTTCAACAAAATGTTGCTCACTACAGGGGATCCCTGTATAACCAGAATAGTATCTCTTGAGAAGCAACTTGCCAACTCCCTCTTCCGTCTTGAAGAGCTGGATCAGCGCCTTTCAAACTCCCTCTAAAAGACAAATACACCCCTGGTGAAGAAAGCTGAGGTGAACCCCTCAGCTCTCACTATTGAAGAGCTGCCACTAGTTGACTAGTTGGGAGTAGCCCTCCTGTGCCTATCCTCCCTACAAAACCTGCTCCATTTATGTGACTTCAAACAGCTATCACTCCTTCTTATGAATCAAAGCCCTGTAAGGAAGTAACAGTCATACACCCGCACAAGCTCTCTAAAGCTGCTGTGCCTACCCCTCCAGCTATGATGGTAAAGGTGGCCACTAAGGCTACCCAATCTTCCATGGCCATCTCTCCTACCTCAATCGTAGCCTTGCCCATTATTGAAAATACCCTGAAAGAGGAATCTGAGGGGGATTACAATGATTTTGGTTACTACATATTGGGAGCCCCCACGGAAATAGACATGCCTGATCATTTGAACGCTGAAGGAGTAGATGAAACCACCATACCTGAGGAAACGTACCTCATCCAAATTCTAGGGTGTCCAAAAGTTATTAACACTGCCAGTGATTGTAATCAATTCTTAACTGGCTTGATACGCCCTCTTCAGCGGGTTCATGTCATAAAATCTATCATGGATAAATACCCTGAGACCGCTAAAAAACTAACCTCCACTTTATGGCTCAAGGAGGTCTTAGCTTTGTTACCAAATTTGGAGGAACGCTCACTAAGGTTGAAGTGGTCATTCAAAAGTTCCATATAATAGCTATCCTGGACACTGGCTCCCCATTAAACGAGATTTCCACTAACCTTATCAAGAAGATAAAGCTAGCGCCTGACTTGAAATACACGCAAGAATTTGGTACTGCTGGCCCTAATAATACTCGTGCTATTGGGGAATACTCTTCCCTTTCCATTTGAATTGGGAAGCTTATTTTATCAGCCCCTGCTGTGGCTTTGGACAACAATGCATATGATATGCTCATCGGCACCCAATTTATAATTAAACATGAGGGAATAATCAACCTGAAGCAAGGGTTCCTTTCATTGCTCAACTATGAAGTCCCATTAATCTTATCCAATAAAGAACCCAGCAAGCATGTTACTCTTGCCTGGTCGAATACCCCTTTTCAGCTATAACTTTGCCTTATTCCACTTCTGGGATCAACACAAAGAAATTGCCAAATTCAGTGGATTCTGGGGATGGTATCCCTTTCTATGCTGCCAACAAGGTCTTGATTAAGCCAGGTGAACAAAGAGCGGTTGACACTAAGATCACAATCCAAACCCCACATCATTGCTTGTTGCACCTCATAAGTATTGATGGCATTAGTTCCTTGGAGCCTCGGGTATTGCCTTGGATACTAGACCCCGCCTACCAGAGGCCTATTACCCTCCTACAGGGAAACCTCACTAGAAAGGACACTATCATATGGAAACACCAGGAGATTGGCAGAGGCTTCCTACTCCCAGTAAAGGACATTAAACATATCCACTCTATTGGCAATATATGGCGGATTTGGGCTTACCCATGGAAATGGTGTGTATCTTGCCCAATGTTCATATTTCAGATAAGCTGACCCCAAAGGAGTTGGAAAAAGTCCATACCTTGTTAGACAAACATAGTGACATATTCTACTATTGGACACTGACTATGGCCACATGAAGGGCTGGTGCCACTCCATTGACGTGGGTGATGCCCAGCCTATTAGATCCAAACCTTATTGTAAGTCAAAAGTGGAGGAACAAAAAATGAGGATGGAGCTCCATCAGTTTTAGATGTGGGGTTACTAGTTCCTTAAAAAAGCCCTTGGTCTTCAACCCTCTTACTAATTAAAAAGAAAAACAGAGGATATTGGAAAGTCATGGATTACCATAAGTTAAATAGCCTCACTAAGAAGGATAGCTATCCTATCACTCGCATTGATGACGCTTTGGCCCAACTCTCTGGAACTAACTTCTTCTCCGCCATGGACTTGGCCAGTGACTATTGGCAAATGGACATTTCTCCTCAAGATTAGGAGAAATGCGCTCTTATTTGTAGTGAAGGTCTCTTCCAACCCACATTATTACCCCAAGAGTTGTGCAACGCACCTGCCTCTTTCCAGCGTGCGATGGATCACATCTTGAGGGACCTCAAGTTAACTTGTGTCATCATCTATCTTTATGACATCCTGGTGTTCTCAAAGACCTTTAACAAACATCTTGATCATTTGAAGGAGGTGTTTCAGAAGTTATGTAAGTCTAATATTAAGTTGAAACCATCAAAGTGTGCCTTCTTCCAAAAAAATTAAATTTCTTTGGCCATTCCATTTCCCAAGAAGGAATCAACCCATGCAGGACAAGGTCAAAGCCATCTCAAAAATGCAACCCCCCAAAAATCTATGGGATATTCATTTATTTCTAGGAATGATTGGGTACTACCATCAGTTCATCCTTAAGTTCGCCCAACTCAGCGAGCCACTTGTCCAGCTATTAACCAAGAATACCACTTTTTATTGGGGTGCTGAACAAAAGGCCACTTTTGAGATGATGAAGCAACTGCTACAACAACGTCCTATCCTAAGGCACCTAGATTATAATAAACCGTTTATCTTGTTTGCTGATGCCTCAGACTACGCTTTTGGGGCCATCTTAGCCCAATTGGATGAAAACGGTGTTGATCATCTGGTATCTTACTTCAGTAAAATGCTCTCAAAAGAGGAACATGACTACAGAGTAACAGAAAAGGAGTGCCTTGCCGTTTTGTTAGCTGTAAAGCACTACCTCCCTTTCCTATATGGGACCACCTTCACTGTGGTTACCAACCACGCTTCATTGAAATGGTTACAGAATATGAAGGATTCTACTACCAGTTAGCTCGCTGGGCTTTGAATCCTTAGCATTATGATATGAAGATTGAACACCGTGCTGGGACTTGTCACAAGAATGTTGATGGGTTGACTTGACTGCCAGTCCTTCATTTGGATAACAGTGAGACGAAGAGTTTACATGACCTTTTAATGACCCCAAATGAATGGGAGGATGAGGATGAGCCTGTTCAGAAAATGTTAGCATGGCACTCCCATAACACCAAGGTGTAGAACGGGAAGTTGTATAAGCAGGTGGGGACAAACTAACTGCCTTACCTTTGACCTTTGGAATGCGTACCTGCTATCCTAGAAGCTCATTTCACCCTAGGTCATGGAGGGGCAAAGAAAACCTATGAGTGTATTAAAGATAGGTTCTATTGGGATGGTATGATGGAATCTATTGTTGACTTCTTGGAAGCCTGCCTTAAGTGCAAGAAGCAATATGGTTTAAAGGCTAGATATTAGTATCAACCAACTACCCCTCAACAACCATTCCACAACATTAGTTTGGATGTAGTAGGTCCCCTTTCTCAGTCTACTAGTGGAAATAGATTTATCATAGTAGCTATTGACCGCTTCACTAAGTGGGTAGAAGCCATGGCTCTTACTGCCCAAACGGCCAAGGCCACTTCCACCTTTCTACATCAACACATTTTTGCTCAGCATGGCTGCCCCCAGTACTACTCTGCAATAATGGTAAGAACTTCACCTCCAGAATAGTCAAAATATTGGCCATATCCTAGGGAGCACAACTGTTCTTGGCTCCATATAACCCCTCCACAAATGGGACTGTAGAGAGAGCAAATGGAACCCTGGTTTCCATTCTTTGAAAAATGGCCTCCTCTGATCCTCTTCACTGGGACCAATATCTACCCAGTGCTCTTATATCTTACCAGATTAGCTATTATCAGATTCTAAAAATGTCTCCATTCCATGTCTTGTATGGGTGGGAATCAGGCATACCTGCCCTCTTAGTCAAAGATGTATTTTACTCTAGAGTTAAGGAACCCAAAAAGGTCATGAGAAGATTGGCTCAGCGCATCAAATATAACTTCAATCTGAGACTATGGCCAATTTAGCAAAAAAACAGTGACAAAAGAAGGGCAGGCTGCCAATGATCTCCAAACCCCCTACCTACTTTCCAAGTGTCTGATATGGTATTGTACTACCATAACCGCATCACTCCTAGAAGCAGTAAACAAGAATCAATTTTGGAAGATCCCTTCACCATCACTTAAAAGAGAGGGTACGAGTATTCCATCAAATCTCTAGCTACTGGTATTACTATTAATTGCGTACATGGCTGTTTCCAATGGCCCTACTCTCTGCCCAACATTCTTGAGGGGGTGATGTTGGACACTTACCCTCACAACTGAAAAAGAAGAATGTTTAAGGTCAAATTAGCTAAAAAAGAAATGTCAGCCATTTGTGATTCTTTGAGGTTATTAAGAATAATTCTAATAATATGTCAGGGTAAATCCTGACATTAGTGGAATTCCTAAGATTATAGATATTGTCAGTCAGATCAATATGATATGTGATGAAGTTAGATCAAATAATTGCATATCAAATTAATGATTGTAGTGAAAATATTCAATTAATCGTTTAAATTACTTTATTTGCAATAGTATTCAGTCAATTAATCGCACCAAAACGAATTTATGATGAGACTGAGATGATTCCCACTGCCTTTCAAAATCACATGCAAGTTGCAATCCCATAAGCTCCAGAGAAGAATAGTGCACTGTTTAAAATCAATTAAGCTTAGGTAAGTCCAGGAAGTTGGATGGTATATAAAAATCAAGGCATTCATTTGGTTAATCTTTGCGGTCAATAAAATTATTCTTATAATGCAAACACTATTAAGTTTATTTACTAAAGTGTTATCATTACTGATCTACCACCCCAGCCTACAAGAAACGCCCTTCCAACTTTCTCCTTTAAAGACATGTCTTTAAGCAACTCCCATACCAGCTTACCCACCATTCCTTATACCTGGACACCTCTTGTGTCCTTGTCATACTGGGATAAGCGTGAGTACCCAAGTTGTGATACGCTATTCCCTCATAATTCCTAATTTGGACTAGGCTAAGCTATTCTGAAAATATCCTCAAATTCCCCTTGACCCTCAAAATACTTTAAATATTAAATGGTCAGATGTCAAGGGGGTCGTTTTTTTACTTCTATTGTGCTAATAATAAAATATATAAAAAATTTAATTTTTATTATTGCCTTTGATTTAAATTTAAAAAGTACATGATCCTAATGGGACTTCGAACCCAGGTCACCAGCTTCCCCAACTAAGTGCTTTACCACTTAGCTACGAAGCCTTCCCTTTGATTTAAATTTATTTACAAAAATTTATGGAATCCAGCAGGCATCAAGCACCAGTGAGCAAGCATCAGCTGGATTCCAACAGTCATGATTCCCTGACTTTCCACCAAAACAAACAAAATTGATATGCAAAATGTTTTTTCTTTGGTATCACATGTGAAGAGTGCAGGTAAAATTATTGACAAAGGGCTTGTGGTGTTGGCCTTGAAAACAGTGCACAATCCATCGCCAAAGTGAATATGGTGTCATTTTTGGCCCAAAAAAGCGTTTTATAATGCTGATTACTTTTATAAAATGAGTCAAATAAATTCTCTTATGCTCTTATATGTAACCCATTTCAGTATACCAAAATCACCCCAGAGAACATGCACTTGAGCATTATCATAATCCGCAGAACCCAGGAGTTGGAGAAGGAGTTACTTTTGCAATATAAAAATGTTTATGCAACTGCTGAAGATATGGTGGGATATGCAACCTCAGTAGTAAGAGTGGCCAACTATCTCTCTCCATTTTAGATGTGAAACTTACCCTGGGGCATGCTTATGCCTGAAGAAGATTTTTATGATGAAATGTTGGCATTGTCTGCTATGAATAAAGACCATTTGGGATATTTTTTTGTTAACTGCAACCTTTTCATCCCCTTTAGAAAAATCAGCACTACTATTTTGGTAGATACTGGAGCCTCTGAGAATTTCATTGACTAAGACCTAGCCAACTACCTTGAGCTTAGTTACTTGCCAGGTGGTATGGTTAGGAAAGGAGCTTCTCAAGGTATTCCCACACTGAAGGTTCTAGGGTTAGTAGATTATCACGTGGGAAAGCAACATTGTTCAGACCGTTTCCAAGAAATCAAAAACATTCTGTACCCTATTATTTTGGGAGTAGAGTGGTGGCGAAAGTTTGATGTCAGGACCAACTTGAAATACACACCTTGTCCTTAATATTAAAGAATGGTCATATATTAGTTGTCCCTTTTTCTGAGGCTAATTCCCAGAATAATCTGACCACTGACCCAATATCCACACTTCAGTCTCGCTCCATTGTTGAAGCTTTCACTAGAGTTACCTTTAACTTCCTGTTTGGAGAGGCTGGAATCTTCATTTGATGCGGCTTCAGCTAATGTACCTGCTCATCCAGAGTTTAATTGCAAGTTCAAGCTCACCATTGATCTGGTGCATATAACTTCTCCAATTTACCCTTTGACTGTATGGGAGGAAGCTGCATTAGATGTGTGGGTTAAGGAGCAGTTAGCCAAGGGAGCGATTTTTAGCATACCTCCACAGTATGCTCCCCACTTCTCTTTGTGTAGAAAGCTGATAATATTTTATGCCCATGCATAGACTATGGGAACCTCAACAACGTCACTGTACCAGATCTACATCCCATCCCTTTGGATTCTCAGATTGCGCGCTATGTATAGAAGACTAAAGTCTTTTCCAAGCTGGATTGCCTCAATGCATTCAATCAGATTCGATTTTAGAAGGGACAAGGTGGTTAATCACATTCCATACCAGAAAAGGGATTTTCCAGTTTTGGGTCATGCTCTTTGGGCTTAAGAATTCCCATGCTATATTTCAATACTGTAATGATGCGGCTTTGGGGACCTGTGGGGGGTATGCACAGTTGCCTAAATGGATGATATTCTGGTGTTTTCTTTGAATCATGAGTCCCATTCAGTACACCTTTGCAGGTGATAGAGCGTTTGAGAGCAGCTGACCTTACATTAAAAATTAGTAAATGTGAATTCTTCAAGTCCTAGGTCACCTTTCTGGGCAACGTCGTGTTTGAATAAGGACACATGATAACTCCAGATAAGGAGAAGGCGATTCATGAGTGGCCCACCCCAACTTCAGTCAAGGAAATGAGAATTTTTTGGGGACGTGTATGTTCCTTAAGAAATTCACGCCCAATCTTTTTGAGGTGGAAGCCCCTGTATAAGGCAAGTGGAGATGAAGTGCTCCAGTCGTCCCCCATTTTTCAGGATGCTTTCCAAGCAGTAAAGTGCACCCATCTGTCCACGTCCATCCTTCACCATATAGATTCCAAAAAGGAGTTCATTGTTGCTTCAGATGCCTCCAATTTTCCATAGCAGCGGCCTTATTATAAGTAGGTGAAGATGGAATAGAGTATCCAATGGGATATTTTTCCAGAAAGATGTCTTTTCCAGAGTTAAATTATGCAGTATATGATAAAGAATTATTAGCAGTGGTTGAGGTGCTGTCTTATTAGCGTCATCACTTGCATGGCTCATCCCAACCATTCTGCATATGTACAGATCTTTTCTTACCGTACTACTGCGCACCTCATGTCTTGAACCCACGGAAAACCTGCTGGCATAAGACCCTAGCTCAATTTGTGTTTTCCTATGAGTTTACTAAGGGAAAGGAGAATGGTTTGGCGGACTCTTTGAGCTGCAACCATGAACTAGCTCCCAATCCTAAGGAGGTAGAGGTTTATAATACCCAGTTGATGATTCCGCCAGGTAAAATCATGCCTCATCTTCTCTCTTCCTCATCTCATGAGCCAGCGCTCACTCCTCTGGAAAATGAGGGAGAAAAAAGTATGTTCACAAAAGTATTCCTTTCTCAGCCTTTTTAAGCTGACTATGCTATGGTCCTTGCCAATAGCGCATCAAATCAGGAGGACATTACCAGGGGTTGCCACGTGAAGGATGAGATGGTGTGGTTTCAGGGGAGCTTATGAGTTTCCCACCAGATTACTTCTCCTGGAAATCATCCAGGACCATCATAATGGAATCACCGTTGGTCAGCCTGGGAAGGCGAAGACTCTGGAGCTGATTTGCCGCACTTACAATTGGAAGTGGTTAGTCACTCAGGTTGGCAGGTATTGCAAAGAGTCCCTGGTCTGCAACCAAATGATACCAAATTGACAGTCGCTAGTGGTTTTTTGGTACCAGTTCAAAAGGCTGAAGGGATTTGGACTTCTTTATCAGTGGATCTTATTGTGGAATTGCCCATATCTGATGAATATGATGCTATCATGGTAGTAGTGGACCGTTTTACAAAGTTCTCTCTTTTTATTCTCTGTAGAATCACAGTAACCGCGGCTGAGATAGCTAGGCTCTTCATCTTTAATGTGCTAGCTCTTCATGGGGTTCCCTAAGAAATAATCAGCGATTGTGGACCCCAGTATACCTCCATTTTTTGTGAAGATTTGTGTAAGACTCTGCAAATATGTACCTGCCATCCACTTCATATCACCCCCAATCAGATGGGCAAACTGAACGAGTGAACCAGTGCTTCAAACAGTTCTTGCAGTGTTACACTGCCGCAGATCATTTAGATTGGGCTTCTCATCTTCTAATAGCCAAATTCAGTTATAATAACGCCCAACATGAATCAATTGGTTGTTACCCCTTCTTCGTTAACTATGGCTTGAATCTCGCCTTCAACATGGAGACCAGTTGTGGATCCAAGTTGGAAGCGGTGGTGGACTTTGCCAAAATGATCAAGAAAATACACCAGGGGGTGAGCACGAATTTAGATGTGGCCATGCAGGCTTACAAGGAGAATGCCGATGGTAAGAGACAAGTTGGACCATCGTACAAGGAAAGGGATCTCATGATGCTGGATGCTTAAAACATCCCAATCAAAAAACCATGCAAAAAACTGGGATCAAAGAGGATTGGGCCTTACTGCGTTGTCAGAAAGGTGGGCCACGCCTTGTACCAGTTGGATTTCCCCACCCTCATTTCAAATTTTTCAGTCTTCCATGAAAGCAAGCTTACGTTTTTTGAGGGCCTCACTAGAGACTCCTGAGGCTTATCTCGTGGATGGGGCGCTGGAATGGGAAGTGGAGGATATAGTTTATTCACATTGGGTAAGAAGAAGGCTTGAGTATCTTGTATCCCGGAAGGGATTTGATGCAGCAGAGAACATTTGGGTTCCAGCGTGAACTGTTCCTATGCCAAAGACTTTATTGAAGCATTCCACAAGCGTTTCCCTGAGGCTGCAGGTTAAAGTCTAAGCAAGCTGTCACTTCCAGGAAGTTAGCTCCTGCTTACAAAAACTTTTCCTTGGCAAATGCCGCTGGAGAGGGGTGGAGCCCATAAAAGAAGAGGGGGTAATGTCATGTTCACATGACTTTATTGAAGGGATCAATGGCCAAGACAAGGCTGGGCGCCAAGAGTCAAAGAAGGTCAAGCTACAGGACCTTCCTGACTTAAGGCACACCTTGGACTAACGCTAGGTGCAGGCCATATGTTCCCAGGTTGGTTCAGAGGAAGTATGAGTTACTTAATCATGTGTAACGGCCATAGCATTAAAATGGACGTGCTACCACCTAAAATAATGATGGTTCATTTTTGGTTACATGGTGAACGGTGATTCATACCCGTTCAATTTATTAAATTTTCAACTCAGGTTGGCCTCAGCTTCAATCAATCACTTGAGTTTGGTCAATATAGAAGTACATTACCCTTCTAGATGGAAGTATGCAATTATTGGTGCACCAGGGTTTAGTAACACTTATACCAATTAATGATTCCCCCAATTAGCTAAAATATGTTTACTTGAAACCAACCTTTCTCATTGGTCATCTTCCTTATTAATAATAATCCCTCGTTAATTTACGTTTTATTTATATTGACTTGGGTGAACCTGTGCGTGGACCTCTTTGAGGAAGTCCCACACAATGTTAGCCAATTTATTTGCACTAAAATTACAACTGCATCAGGGGCACCTCTGGGCCTCTCTAATCCCTCAGACTGAGGCGCCCAATCAATCTAGCCCTGATCAAATCTTAAATATGGACACCCCTTTTGGGGCCCACCCAAGTCTTGTTATTTGTTTGTCAACTATTAATCTTTACTGTGTTAATCTCTGCCCTATGTTACTTTAGCTCATGCATCCTCTGTGAGGCTATCATTCCCTTAATGCTGACGACTAGTTCCCTTGCGTTGGGGCTGTTCACCGTGAATCACCTCTCTGGGAACTAGAATTATAGACACTCTCCTGACAGAAGTGACATGTTTGAGAGTCATTTTTGTAATATGTATGAGTGTGGTGATGCGTTTTATTGTGCTGTACCAAATTGTGCATATAATGATCTTCAGATTTAGATGGAAGTCATAATGAATTATTGCATTGATGAGTTCAATTCTTTTTTCAGTCTTTATTGAAGGTGCATATTCAATAAAAACAGCCATGTGAATGTGTGAGGCCTTAATTTTAAAATTCCTCATGCCACCAGTAATCTTTAACTTTGCCACCTAAAACCTTTAAATTGTTATAATAAATTTTATGAAGGCATTAAATCTCCTCATATAATGAGGGCTGACTACAACTTGATATTTTTAATAAAATGCTGTAATTTGTCAACATTAATATAAGTTGAATCCTCATTTTATTGTTTTTCAGCAATCAATAATCTCTTCAGATGTCTGGCCAGTTAATTCATTAAAGCTCAGTGTTAAGAGCCAAGTTAGTGGTCCAAGGCAACAAATCTGCGCTATAAATTTGTTTTGCGCCATTCACCAGTATGCTGCAGACCCACATAAGATTTGCATGTAGAGGTGAAGACCTTTGACAGCTCCCTCTTGTCCTCTTACCATCTTGCAGCAAGAGAAATAGTGGACTGAATTTTGAGATAATAACTCATTGAAGGTGCATAGAAGACACCACTAGTGCTAAAAAAAGAAAGTGCATAAAAGAGATAGTTATTGCACTGAAAGCGTGCATTGTGACCAAGGATTTATAATTAAAAGTAATCTAATGGCATAATAGCCATTTTTCAGTTCTCCTTCAAACCATTGTTTCCATATAGAAAAAGCATCCACTACAAATACTCTTCTGCTCTTAATTTGTACCTCTATGCCAACAATATTGTCCTTCATCTTAAATTTAATTTTGTTTACATTTTTGTAATCAACAAATGTGTCATCTAATACTTTTTTAACACCTGGCTGAGCGATATTGATAGGAGGCATGACTGATGTCTGAACATTAATATGCTTTTTGGGTGTGGGATGTGTATCAACCATAGGATGAACATCAGCAACGAGATCATCAGGAGATGTTTGAGGTAGATCATGCTTATGTTGTTGCCACCTTCATCCATCTGAATGACAACGCCTTTACACACACATTAATGAAGTAAATCACAAAAGGTTTATTTTCAAGTGAACAGTGCATTGACAAATTCGAGAACATAACTCAATCATGTCACACTCAATGATGCATGCTTTACCATCACCACATTGTGCGCTTACACCTTTGATGCTGCAAGCATGTGAGTTGGTAAAGTAATACTTGTCATTGAATTGCATTAGGCCTGACGACCTTGACGCAGCAACAATAACGCCGCTTGATTTTCTGCAAACAAATAACTAGCTTTTTGCAAAGTTTGGCCAATGATTCAACTATTCATGTGATCTATCAAGCTGCCCTGGCATAGCCAATTGTCATCATGAATAAGCTCAAACGAATTTTCAAACATTAGAATATTGTTCTTGGCTATGTCCAGATTTCATAGTTGCATGTAGCTATCAGGAGGTTTCTAAAACGCCTCCTGACCTCTTGTTTCAGTATTAAAGTGAATTAGCGTAATAAATTTATTTCTTTAATCATATTCTAGCTCAAGGTATTAGTGGGTCCAATGACCAAGAGGAAGAATGGTGGCTAAAATTTTTTTTGCTGTGACCATAGCAAAGCACTGTGAACCAGCATACTGGAGTTGAAAATGTCACTCCAATCATGATGCCAGAAAGCCCAAATGACCCTTAAAGCTTAAAAAACTGGCATAAATGCACTTTGCAACTGATCATCATTGGCAAAATAATCATTGCTATGAGCCTCATTGCAAAAAGCTTGCTTCTGTTGTGATTCAGATAGAATGACATGAATCATATCTTGTCAGTTAAGTCTTGAAAATTATTTTATTGTCACATCTGTATAAAGCAGATTGTTTGCCAAGAGCTAACTAACACAGCATACACCCGTTTGCATGAAATTGTGTATTCATGAAAGTATTTAAAAGTTTGAGATTCTCTGTGACTAAAACCCTAAATTATCACTGTCATGAGGCAATATATATAAGGCACTTCTCACTTACCTCAAAGATTCCAAGTGTAAACAGCGTTTCCTGGTCTTTAAATCTAAATTGTCCATATCTTCCATCAAATTTGACTATTTTAACATAAGGTATCACGCAATTCAAGAGTTTTTGCTCAAACAAAGTGAGAACTTTGACTTCACTTGGAATATCACCATGCTCCATATTAAACCAGTACATTTGATGTATGCTTAGTCTTGCAATCATATTTTAAAATGACAATACATCAATGGAAAACTTCAGATACATTTTTGTTCATGAGTTTTGGTGAAGGTATGATTTGACAGCAACCAAATGATATTTTGCAAATTGATTAATGTAACACTGCTTTGTGCAGATATCACATGTCCTATTGCAGAAGTTGTTTATTTCCATATAGAACTCTTGCGCATCAAGAGCACGCTAAGAATGAGCATCATGGCAACATTTCTGTATATCCTTACACTTTTGTTCTGTCTCATAGAGTTATACTTGAGAGGTGTATATTCTATCTCTTTTGCATCAAGAAGCGCGTTGATCATCATTTTCCATTGCATGAGCTTTGAAATTTGCATTCTCAATCTTTAACAAAATGATAAGCATGTTGGTCATCAATTTCAATAGCTCAAGCTTGTGACATGCATTTTTATAATTTACAAATTACTTTTATTTAAATTCAGCCGATTCTTGCAAAAGCTTGAGCTGATAGTGTTGTCACTTCTCCACCTATAGTTGCTTCTTTTGAGTCACCATCTCCTTCATCATTGCAAAGAAGCATCTTTTTTTAAGAAGTACTCAAAGCACAATCGTCCTTTATAACCACACAAGTGCACTAACATGAAAGTTAGGTATCTTTCAAATATGTCCTTTTACTATTTAATTTGACTGTAGTTGAACTAATTTGAAAACCCTTTGCTGCAAAATTTGACTACAGTCCACATTGCTCAAAAATATTTCATTTTGCAAAATTCACAATTTTCACAATTTTTAATAATTTATTGTGTTTCTAATGGAGATACATAAGTGTGCAAAGTTTTAAAGCTCTATCTAGTCTTAAAGGTAGTTAAAAATCAATTGCAAGATTCTACCCAACAGACACCAAATTTAATTTTGTTCAAGGCGGACTGACCTTGGGACAAATATACTGCACAATAGGAGGGATAGGGAGTAGGGAGCAAAAGTATAGGATTGGAGGACAAAACCAAAGTACTGGGGGTAAAACCTTCCTGTGTGTTCTGATAGTCTGGGATTACATGATCTAACTCCACTAATTCGCTTGGTTGGACTGAGGCATGGTGCATGAATCCACATGTAAAAGCTATCCACTTGGCACAGATATACAATTTTTTCCATGATGGGATTGGAACCTGCTTCATGAGGGGTGATAGTGGGATGCCCATCCCAACTATGCCACACCCCCTCTGTACAGATACCAAAGTAAGTGGAAAATATGTTTAAAAAATAAGGCAGAGCATACATGGAAACTCTTTCAAATTAACTCTAAAATAAGATGTTGCTGTTTTCCAGGACTGGCCTTAGTTTTATACTCATTAAAGTTTAAAGAATCTATCTGGATATGTACTCTGATAGGCCTAATCTATAATATATAAGAGACTTTATTAATCACCATTTCTCTTTAACTAAAAAGCTAGAAAGTTTAAAATTGGCATTAAACTTCTGTTCAAAATTTGTAGTTCATCTAGAAAAAGTTGCATTTTGGTTTTTTAAAGTATATAAAAAGAAGTTAAATTTTATTTAATTAATTTAAATTATAACGCAATCTAGATTTGAAAATTATACCAAAATTATCAATATAAAAAACCAACAAACCTATGTTCATAAAATATATGTATTTTCTGCTTAGATGTTAGATTAACAAGTATACAAAAGATTCTTTTTAAAATAGATTTTAGCAACAAAAATAACAAAAAATATATATAATTAATATATGTAACAAGGGGAGGCTTTTCTTTCTCATAACAATCACTTTAGTTTACTATGATTCAATTCGAACAGCAAATTTGGATAATCACACACAGGAAAGATGGGCGACTTTAATAACAAAAATAATACAACATGGGCAAGTGTCATGGCAAGCGGTGCGCTTAACGGTGCAACTAAGGGCAAGAAACGCCCTGGAGGGGGACCAGGAACACAATCTGCAAAGAAATTGCAAACTCAGACACCATCTGGGTTTATGGTATATACTGTAAAGCATGCACAATACATGTACATTCAATTCAACCAACCTTTGTCAAAGGTGGAACATGGGATCAGACTCTTCCTTGGGGATGAGTCACCAACCCTGTGGGAGAAAACATGTGAGGCACAGCCCTCAATTTTCCCTCACGCGGTGTATGTAGCCACCAACAACATGGGACATGGCTGGATTGATATTGGTTTTGAAACAGCCAATGAAGCTGATGCCACAGCAAAAATCTGCGTGGAAATTGCCCTCCCTGAGAGCAAAAAAATTGTGTGCACCGCGCGCACCAGATGGAACAAAGCAAAAACTTTGTTCATCTCTTTTGACTCGCTCCCCACCAACCTTCCTCATAAGGTAATTGAGGAGGAGCTCCGCAAAGGTCTTGTGGCCTATGGAGAAATCCAATAACTTGAATTACAGCGATTTTGCTTAATGCCCAACCTGTGCACGGGCAAAGCTATCGCTGTAAGCAACCCCTTCCCAGAAGTGGAAGAGGATTTATCCAGAATTCCCCGCACAGCAGAACTTCACTTTGCAGATGGGGGCCAGTCAGCTGCATTCCGAGTTACACCAGAACGCACACCACCCATTTGCAACCACTGTGGCTCACTGGGCCACAAGGAACATGCATGCCCTGTAAAAGAGGGCTAAATGGAAAATGATTTTTGTGAAGAAGCTATGGACGAAGATAATGAAAACTTCGCCAAAATGACTGATGGCCACCACCCATTCCGCTGAGGTGAAGATGGACTATACTCCATCGTGTACCCAGTTACAAGTAAACAGCGTAAAGCAGCACTAAAAACCCGCAAGAGAGCAGCAGCTGAAGTGGCAGCACACGCGGAATCCGCCATTAACCATGGACAAATTCAGGAGGATATTTCAGATATTCACCGAACCAACCAATCAGAACAATATGCCCAGGGCAATAATTTTTACAGTAACCAGACTGAACCACAAAGTGGCATCAGTCATGCACATACTGAGGAACAATGCAACTGCAATTGGGTGAAAATGCGGTGCACAATGCAACAAAGTTGAACCTCAAAAATACAAAATCTAATCAACAACCCGCATCAAATCAACATGAGACCTGTGCAGGAAAAGTTAATGCAAATGCAAAAAACCGCAATTCCCTTGAATCACTGGGTCAGATCAAGGGAACCAACAATGGCAGTGAAAGAGTTGGAGTACAGATGCGGAGCATGGCCAAAATGAGCCTTGGTGGGATAGGACTAGAGGGTCCTCCCAACTGCTCCTGAGGCGCCACGGGCACCTCAGTGTCAATAGGGACATTAAATATCGCGGGAGCCAGGGCTCATACATCCCAAGCCAAAAAGCTGGCATTCCTGCAGAAACCTCTTGTAGACATCTTGGCCATCCAAGAAACCCAATGCCTACAAGGGGAAGAAGAATCCTGGTCAACCAGGGTCGCACCATCACAATCAGTATGGACATCTCACTGTGGGGTGATAGTCCAAAACAACAAAAAATTTATAATTACAAATTCATCATCACACTTGCACAGTCGAGTCCTGGTAGCAACAATCACATGCCAAGATGAAATAATTTTGTTAGCATGTATCTACGCACCATGCACTGCAACTGAGAGAAAATTTTTTTTTGAAAAATTTCTACCCTCATCCTCCCACCAGATATCATCATGTTAGGCGATTTCAACTGCTGGGATAACCCCAATACAGATTGATGGCCTAATCCCAGGGGATACCCACCCGGACACATTGAATATCGCACAATGAAGGCATCTCTTGGCTTACAGGATGCTCTTCCTCCCAATTCACCAATTTTTCCCATATGACAAGACCCAACATACGTGAGGGACTGCTCATATCAATGAGTCGTATTGACCACATCCTCATCCCACAATCCCACCACTCAAGAATCTCTAAATTTACAACAAAAAAGATCAATTTTTCTGATCACCAATTAGTTACGGTGCAGTTAGCACCAACCCAATCCCACACACAGGTGTCGCCTTGGAGAAAGCTTCACCCAGAAAATATAAGATTGCCTGAGATATCTGACTGGGTTGAAAACAAGGCTACAAACCCAGAATTCACAGCCCCATTCACTTTGGATCCCAGCGGAACATGGGAAAATTTCAAAAAAGATTTAATCAACAAAACCTGACATATTGCATCATGCAAGTACGCCGCGGACACAGCCACAATAAAGTGTACCTTGGCAGAATTAGACCACCTGGAAATAAATACTCTGAGATCTGGCTATAGCCCTAATTGGGGATGCAAATGGGCAGAAATTTCAGCCCAACTTAACAATCTCATCTTTGAACACCAACACAGAATCAAAGTATTGAACAAAGGTAAGTTCATAAAGGAAGGCGAAACCTGTTCAACATACTTTTTCTGCCAATTCCACTCCTGCAGAAACCAGCCCACGTGCACACAGGTCCGCAAGACCAACGGCACTGTGGCAACTGACCCTGAGGAGGTCAAGGCGGAAGTACACCGCTATTACACCAAATTATATTGCGATATGCCAACAGATCCACAAAAAATTAAAGAATTTATTCAAACTTCCAGGATACAAAGTACACCACCAAATTACAATATACTATCCTTTATCACACGGGAGGAGCTTTGAAAACAATTCGCGGGGCACCACATAGGAAATGCCCAGGGCCTGATGGAATACCCTACGAATTTTACAAAACATATTTTCAACAAATCGCCCCCTCCTATTGGCGTCAATGAACCAGAGTTTGTTGGAAACAAGCCTATTACCAGGAGGCCATGAATCCTACTTTATAGCCTTGTATAAAAAGGGTGACAAGTTGGACCTGGCCAACTGGTGCCAAATTGCACTCTCCAACACTGACATAAAAATTCTAACAAAAATTCTAGCAGCTAGATTAGGCGCAATTGCATCTGACGTCCTATCACCCAACCAGTTTGGGTTTATACCAGGGCGTTCAATATGGAACAACATTCACCCTGTTGCAAATATTTGCCAATACAAAGCAACTGGTGCCCTGGTCTTCTTGGATCAGGAAAAAGCGTATGACCGTGTTAGCTGGACATACCTAAAAGAATGTCTACATGCCTTCAAACTCCCACCAAGATTCATAAAATGGGCGATGCTCCTAACAGAATCTGCAACCATGGCTGTATGCGGCCCTGGATTCCTAACAAACAAGATTAAACCACACAGAGGGCTCAAACAAGGGGATCCCCTCAGCCCACTGCTATACAATTTCAGCTTTGACCCGCTCCTCCAAGTAACTGACTCACATCTCATGGGGATAACCGCACAAGGACAACCAATAGTCAAGATACTGGCCTTTGCAGATGACTGCGTAGCAGGTATAGCAAACAATGAAGATGCCCGACAGCTGGAACACACTCTAGAGGAATAGTCCAAGGTGAGCAATGCATCGCTCAACAAAAGGAAGACAGAAATCATCCTCTTAGGTAAATACAAAAAAATTGGGCCACAACATCAGAACCTCACACCAACACTCAAAGAAAAAACCCAATTATATTACCCTTTGCAACACCTCTCACCACCACTACTGTCTGACACCTTGGAATCTGGCTAGAATTAGGGGAATA
Source organism: Massospora cicadina (assembly GCA_022478985.1). NCBI lineage: Eukaryota > Fungi > Entomophthoromycota > Entomophthoromycetes > Entomophthorales > Entomophthoraceae > Massospora > Massospora cicadina. The sequence continues at coordinate 54,679 of JAKSZP010017242.1, read as the reverse complement.
TGCTAATGAGACAATGGAAAGTAACCTGTTACAACGGGTATCCAAACGCGTCGCCTCCCTCAAGGGAAGAGCCCCAGGACTAACAGGACGAGTTACAGTTGCCAACTCGCTCATCCTCCCAATACTGTGGTACCAGGCCCATGCGATAGCCTTCTCACCTACCTTTATAACCTCAATTCGCGCGCTTATCCAGGGCTGGCTGTGGCCTGGCTCTCACCCTCCTATACGGATGAAAACACTATTTGGCCCACGCTCAAGCGGAGGCATGGGACTAATAGATTTTGAGAGCCATGCCAATCACATCCTAGGTACCTGGATAAAGGAAATCCTTACTCCAGACCTCCCACAACAACATTGGTCCAGAGCAGCAAGGACTAACTTTGCATAGGCGCTCAAATTAACCAACCCACATAGTCCACCCAGACTACTTTCATACCTTGCCAAGCACCCTACTGCAATGGGTCCACATGGAACCTCCCCTCATTTCAAACATATCCTCTGAACTATCTGCCATATGGGATGGACCATAGAGAACATGGGTACTATACAGGGAAGGGGACGACCCAGCCCCCAATTCAAATTAAGAAACCCAGAAAACCACCCCCAGAGGGATATGCTCGCAACAACCCCAAGCATAGCTAGGATAGAATACCTAGATATGCTGGACATTCCCTATGATTTAACCACACAGAAAGCAATGTGGAAAATGACACACCACCCACTCCTACAACCAAGGATAAGAGCAAACGCCTGGCGCTGTTTGAGAAGGACCTATAGGATGGCGGACCGATCCAACTCCCTCCACAAAACATGTGCAGTATGTGGAGGGGAGGGATCCCTACATCACCGCCTAGAAACATGCCCCCCAACCAAAGCTATATGGCAGGAAGTAGCACGCCTGCTCAAGATTCAAAACGAACAGGAATTCTCAATATCAAAGAGTATCTTTGCACTCCAGATCGAGTCACCAATCCCATCTACACTCCGCTCCCTAATAATACCCATTGCAATGTGGACAATACACACAATTGCATTAGATGCGTTCAAGGGCACGGTCCCAACCATTCATGGGATTATTAACAGATTCCATGTCCACTTACTAGAGCACTTTCAAGCCTGGCTCTATGGATATATGAGACCAAGACAAAAAGCTCTCATAGAATCATGGTCTCACTATGGTTCCTCCACACAGACCCTTTCCTTCACACCTGCTCCATAGCAGGGGAAACCCCCTCAGAGTAGTACATCAACCCCCCATACCTGGCAGTCCCGCTGGCAACAGGGGTAACTTGAGTACCCTGGGGTGCCCAATTTTTATATTTCTTAGTTATTCTCTTAGTTTCACATATATTCGGTAATGTCTGTCCCCTGGTCAGCTTACCTCGGTTAAATATTATATGTAACAAAGGGAGGATACCCCAGTGGTAGAGTATGGACCCTCTACCACTGCCTCCCGAGTTCAATCCTGGTAATGGACTTTGGGTAGGGGACAATTTTGACTGTGTTGGTTTTGTGCACCAATGCCCTGAACCAAGATAGCAAATAGCAAAGGTGGTCCATGGAGTTCCTGGCCTATCATACACTGTGCATGGAGGTTTTAAGGGTTTTATCCTCCTTTCCCATTTTCTTCACTTCCCTAATAAGTGCAGTATCATCCCCAGGTCAGCCCACCTCGAATAAAATTTAATACTATATGTAACAATTGACAATCATACATGAATCTCATAAGGTTGGGAATTATGAGATTCATGTGCATTGATAGTTGCATTTCCATTATTCTGAGTAGGGTTTTCCTATTTGGGTTGATAATGAAAGAAATTAAATATATTTGTTTGATTGGTTGTCCGTTATGAGGTTCCTCTCCAATTCTCCGTTGAGTTGCCTGGATGCCATCAATTCTGGAGGCTTTTGCACCCCTCATTACCTCCAATTCATTTAGCTTTTTTAGAAAAAAATATATCAAAGCAAGGTCAGCCCATCAGACCTCACTTTGGAATTCTATTCTGACTTTGAGTTCATTCCCAATAAAGGCCACTATTTGCTGGATCCATTTATTTAATTTTATTTATTTAAGCAAGGATTGGGGGTGCAGATGGTGGTGCGGCGAGGAGGAGAGGTGAGGGGGTGAATGCACCGGGATCCTCTTGAGAGTGGCCTTGCCCTGGTGAGAGGGGAAGGAGCCAGAGTGGCCCAAGGTGACAGAGGCCATAGGGATGCACCTCGGCCTAGGGGCCCATGGCAACAGAGGCTGGTTGACTGCACCTTGGCCTGGATGCCCAGCAAGGCCATCCATTTGGACAGGACCATATGGAGTTGGTATGGCCACATATGGGGGTGGTGGTTTAGGGATGGTGGCGGGCTGGGCCTTGGGAGCCCCGTCCATTACAATATAAAAATATAAAAATTATTTCTCCTATAATTAATTACTTATAAGTGTGCTTCTTGGGTGTTAGGTTCTCAAATAGGTTGAGGTTTTGAAATTATAATCTAGAACTACCAAATTGCAAAAAACTGGAAATTTATATCTATATATAGTTTTAGTTTTATACAAAATATCTTTTAAATACAAAAGCTAGGAAAGTGAAATTGGCATGAGAGTTATTTTCAAAATTGTAGTTTCAATAGGAAACCGTTTATATATAAATCTTTCTAAATACATAAGACCTGTTTTATGTTTTACATTATAAACTACTAAGATAAAACAATTTAGAGTGAAAAAATACATGGAAAGTTAATTGAAAACCCAAAAAAGCATATGTTTATAAAAACCTGGTATGCATATGCAGCTTGGGTGTAGTATTATTAAGTAAGTAATTAACTTTTTAAACTTGAACTATAGCTACAAAAATAACAAAAACTATGAATCTTTATTTGTACAAGCTAATACTCAAAATAGATACTAAACCAAGTAAGCTTAGTTTTTAAAAAATTGGAATCAGAGACTTTCTTAGTTCATAGGTAACTACTAAGATTTTTATTATATCATTATATAATCCTATATATAAGGTCAGTTTTTATCAAGTAATAAATGTCTATTAAAGAGGAGTGGCAGCATAGCGGGGTGGTTCCTGCTCCACTCTGGGTCAGATTTTGATTGAAACAGGCTCAAAACCAACACAGGCAAAAAACTCAGTGTGGTATATTTGTCCCAAGTTCAACTCACCTTATTTACTTTTAAAGGTCTATTAAAACTATTGAAGTTTTAATCATGGGGAGGATACCCCAGTGGTAGAATATGGATCCTCTACCACTGCCTCTCTGAGTTCAATCCTGGTAGATGAATTTTGGGGGTAGGGGATAATTATGACTATGTTGGCGTTGCGCACCAATGCCTCAAAATGAGATAGCAAATAGCAAAGGCGGTCCCTGGAGTTCCCAGCCTATCATATGCAGTGCATTAAGGTTTTCTAGGTTTTATCCTTCTTTCCCATTTTCTTCACTTCCCTTCATCAGTGCGGTATCATCCTCAGGTCAGCCCACCTCAAATAAAAATTTAAAATTTAATTTTTTTAAAAATTTATATCACAGAAATATTATATCTCCTGAGTTAGATATCTACATGCATAGGATTTTTCATGTATATGACTTTTGAACGTCAGGATCTCAAGTAGGTATAAAATAAAAAAATTAATTTCTAAGCAAACTTATATATAACTGTAATCTATATAAAAAAGCTGGTTATTATCATATCTCCTAAACCACATAAGCTAGAAAGCTAAAATTCAATATAGAGGTTCTTAATTTATAGACATATACTAAGAGAGATTATGTAACCAGATGATATATCTGTCTCATGGCAGATGGTGAGCATTTTTATGGATGATGTTTCAGCTAGAAGATTAGTGTTATATAATTGATTTAATGAATTTAATGGGTTTGTTAAGAAAGGGTGGTTAGACTAGCAGAGTAAATCTTGCTACCAATCTGGTGCAAGTTTTAATGTAAAAGGTTCAAAACTTAAACTGGTTAGGAAAACGCATAATTTCTTCCCCATTCATACTATTATAATTTTATTATAAAAAATTATAAAAAATATGAAGATAAAAATAAAGATAAAGATAGGGTGGCTGCAAGGAGTGGATAGCACAACTGAGTGATTCCTGCTTCACTCTGGGTTAGGTTTTGATTAAAGCAGGTTTAAAATCAGCGCAGGCCAAAAAAACTCAGCATAGTATATTTTTCAAGGTCAATGAGCGTTTACTTTAAGATAAGGTGGTTACCTAGAATTGGGAAATCTATTACCACTCTGGCACAGGATTAGTTTCTAACAGGGTTGAAAACTATACTGGTTAGGATAACTTACTGTTACATCCCCTCCCATCTTATTACTATTTAATAAATAATATTGAATAAAAATATGGAGAAAAAGATAGAAAATATGTTGGTTTCTTAGTGGGTGAAAGCAGTTACATCTCTGGTGGGGTTCAATTTGTATCAGGCTTAAACATATACTAGTTAGTATGAGCCATTATTTTTTCCATTCCCCTCTTATTATGACATGTTAAAAAGATAAATAAGGGTATGGAGATTAATATAAAAAGGAAGTTAGGGTGACTGCATAGAAAGATGGTTCCTGATATCTCTAAATAGCTTTAAAATGATTTTGCTAAGTGATGTATAGTTATTTGGTTGATTTGATAGGTTCAAATGTTATGGATGAGTTTCTAATTGATTTTGCAGATGAAGCTGTGAGAGGATCAGCAGATCATTCCTCAACTGGTGGAATGAACAGAGTTCAAATCCAAACTGGTGGAAGTGCAGGCAACTTACCCACCACAGATGGAGTTGGAACCCCTTTCTTAGATTCAAGAGAACTAAGAAATTTATTAAGTTCTTTGGATTATGCCATGTGAGATATTTTTGATACCTGATGCTACAGAAGATTTGTTAAGTAAAGAAGACAAAGTTTCCAAAAAGACTATGAAAATTGACCCCCTTTTATACCTTTGGGGGGAATAATTTTCTACTACCCAATGATGATGTGATGACCCAACTGAATTACCCCAATGGGAACAATTGAGGCTCTCATGAATATTACCAAAAGTAAGAAACAACCAACCTTGAGAATTTCTTAAAAACCTGATGCAAGTCAAATCAAAGGTGATCATTGCACCAACCTAAAATCAAAAAGAATATTACTAAATCATATATCAAAGCAATAACCTGAGGAGAAGGTACAGTCCACAACTTAGTAGTGGGGACAGAACAAAGGGCCCCTGAACATCCGGATTCAAGGGTATTCACTGTGAAGAGGAGCTCATGTATACAAGTATTGAATCAAATGGATGTACCAATCAAAGCAGCGATCAGATTCTACCTCACTAAGAATCCTCTTAAACCCCAATATTGTTATCCTAAATCCTATTTATTACAATAATTATTCATTTTAAAACCTTGATTTCTCACTAGAAATATAAAGTACTTTAATTTTTACTTTGATAAAAAACTTAATCAATTAATTTTAGTTTACAAATTTTTATTTCACTTATATTGGTTTAAGTGATCTAAACACCAGTAGCCAGTGTGGGATTAGCAAATGAGAAGAATATAGTAACTAGTCTAGAATCTGCTCTGTTTTAACAAGACACTCATTTTGTAAATGTCTTGGAGCTGATCTGCCAAGGGAGTGGTTGGATTGGATTCTGTTGTTTCTTGAGGGCCAACATAAAGAGAAAATGTCAGAGAGTGTCAACAAGAGTTTTTCAATGAGCACAAACAGTTTGACAAAGTGACCAATGCTACAAGGGTAGCTATATAGAAAATTTGCTCAATGAAGATGACTATTATCTATGCTACGGTTTTCTAGTATCTAATACGTGAGGAGTAGACCCCCTGAGCAGCAAGTTGGACTCACAAGTTAAGCAAGCTGAGGTCATTGAACTGGCTATTGATTTGATAGATTAGATAGCTTTGGCTGTCTGGTTGGTTGTTATATATAATATAAAAATCTAAATTGAATAATAGGAATTAATTGATAAACTATGACCATAGAAAAGCATAGGTATCTGGATGCCATTAGATTATACAGTAAACAAGCAGGAAATTCAAATAATACATATGATTATATAGAAGTTGGTTAGTAGAAAAAAATAAGTATACACTTAATTAAAAACTCATACTATTTGTGGCATCTGCTTGGTAATATAGGACATTTTACAAAACAACTATATTTGATGGCTATATGTTTAGCCAAATATTAGCTATCAAACATGGAAGAACATTATAATTAATGCTATTTATGATAATTAGACTATACTAAAAAGTATGCTACAGGATCTATATATAAGATAAGTTAGCTTTGCTATTTAATATAATAGTGTTACCTTAACGTATATAGTTTAGATGATACTATAAGCCTACAATATATTCCAATTTATTTTAGCAATATCATGCTCTTTTATATTAAAAAACTTCTAAATTAGATGATATGATATTTTATCTCTGCAATTATATAGGTTCTAGTTTATGATAGATACTTATTTTATATTAATGTTTGGCTTTTCCATTTATATTTTAATTTAAGGTGTTTATTTGAGGTGGGTTAACCTTGGGACAAATATACCATACCAGATTTGGGGCAGAAAGTGAAAATATAGGAATGGATGACAAAACCCAAGCACTAAAAGTAAACTTTTCTGCATACAATCTGATAGGCTGGGAGACCTTGATCTAAGTCTACTAATTTGCTTGGATGGACTAAGGCATTGTGCGTGATTTCACATATAATACTATCCTTTTAGCAAAGAAATATTAGATTTCTGCCATGACCAGATTTAACCTGCAACATGGGGGCAATAACAAGATATTATTCCTACCAGGGTAGCACCCCTTATCTTTTTGATTTAAAGTAATTAAATTTATTTAATTTACTAACATAGATAAAGAAGACACTTTAATTCCAAACTAATTATTTATTAAAGCTAACTTCCATATAACTAAGAAACCTATATGACAGGGTAACTATTTTTGTATAATCTTTTATAAGCATATTAAAATTCTATTCTTAGTCATTATAGTGGGGCTAAGTTTACTCTCATCCTCACCTAAACTCTGGGTATGTGTAGCCACCCATATATTATTGCTAAACTCTTCCTACTAGAAAATCTGTGCTAAAGATAATTTAATAATAACAATTAGAATTAAGATACATTAGATTTAAACCATAAAAAATTAAATTCAACAAAATTTTATATTGATAAATAAAAAATATAAGAGATGTTTTTAAACCTATTATATTTAACTTGTTAAAACTAAAAGCTCAATCCTAAATTATTAACTGGTTTTTATCACTACACTAATCACAAACTGAACATGTTTTGCAAACTTTACTTGTTGTAATAAGCTTAATGTAACATTAAATTTGTGAATTCATTATGTAGAGTTATTTTTATATAGTTCCTTCTTTCTCATTTGATAACAGTATTTTAGGAAGCCAAAGTTCCAATAAAAGTTTGGGCTTTAAACCAGAATGCTTCATCACTCTTAGTAGTATCCAAAAACAGCATAGCATCGCTGCACCTGTATCATGGGCATATTTGAGATTGTAAAGTGAAGTTTGCTTTTAGTGTTGTAATTTTTTATATTATGGCTTTTAATTGAATCTGCGCTCTAAATACAAGTGGCAGACTTTAGAGGTAACCATTTAACTTGTTACCTTACCATAACTTGTGACTGTATGTGAGGCTTCTTCATAGACCTTATGAGGTTATAGCAAAAAAAATTATTTTGGAAGTATTAAATGAAAAATTGAACTTTGGACGAAGTTTTTTCTTTTGTAAAACAAACTAATAGCCCAACACCCTAAAATTAGCAGGGTGCTAGAATATATAATTGGACTAGGTGGGGTGTAAGCCTTATATTGTGAAATGATAATAAGGATTTGAAACGCTATTCTTAAAAGCATTATTATATGTTTTATAATTTAAAATTTTATCTGATAACGGTTGTCTTTATTGATCTGATTGATCTTTGTTTACACTAAGATTGTCAAATATTCATAGACTATTCTAAGCTGTATTGGCAATCTTTGAACATCTGAAACTACTTTGACAATCTTTTAAACTGATGACGTGTCTGATTCCCATTTCTTACCTTTCCCGTTTGACTTTTCTGCTTATCTGAGAATAGTTTTCCATATTATTATCTTCTAAGATTGTTTCAGGTATAATATATTTTCAAAAAAGCTCCTTATTGGGATGCCTGTTTAAGGAGGAAATGACAACTGATGCATGTGGTACTAATTAAAGATTTTTGTTTAAAAAAGTTGTTTAATCTTCTGCAAATTGTGCTCTACAGGTCCAGTATAATATATAGGTTCAAATCAGAAGCATGTTGTGGTATTAGGTGGTACAAAAAAGGAGGGTTATCTAGCTACCCATCACTCATCTAGGGTGTTTCCTAGATAAAGAATTTGAGTGAGAGGCAGGACACTGAATTGTACCACACTTAGTTCCAAAAGGGAGCTATGTTATATTTAATTTGATATCTTGATCCTGTTACCTTACAATGAGCTTATAAAAGAATTACTACAAAGCCTCCAATTGTTTAGGTATAGTAAGTGTTAGGGTATGAGCTTTTCAGAGAACTAGGCGGTAGGTAAATTTAATAAGCAAACTATAGAAGAAACTACCATTTACATGGCAATGCCCACTAATGGGAGTTGAGTCTTAGGGGATGGACAGGGGGTTTTGGGTTTCCTAGAATGGTAATAGTGAGTGTCTATAATCTTACTTCAACAACCTTTCTTTCACCATTAAATTTCAATTTTCAAATATTACAATCACCCAGAGATTTAGCCTAATGAATCTAACGAATAATGGTGGTAAATTCCACTGAACGCACCTCTGACGCTTCAGAATTCACTCAAACTCACCCCAAATCACAGAACCCTTGGTTGCCAACTTGTGCGTCGACCCGTACAACCTGCTCCCAAACTGCAGCTGCAAAAGCAGAAGCAGACCAGTTTTATTAAACCATGGTGGGATCACAAATGATACCACCACTGTACAACCTACCCCAGTCAACTCTATGTTGACTGAGGGTCACACAATTAGTGCGCCCCACCCTGGAGGCACATCTAAGGTTTTACCCATGGTAGTAGGGAGTATTGCAGCTCCCAATACTGCACATGGGGTTTGTTTGGCTTTGCCAACTGCCTCAACATCGGAAACCAGCCTGGGCGCCCAAACTGATTTGTCAGAAAGTGTTGAATCAGTTGGTCATCATTTTTTCATTTTCAATCTTACCCAAAGCGGCCAAACTTATCTACTGTAATTGGTGAATAAGTTGGTCGTCATTTTAATACTTTGGAAGGTAACCAACGCACCTCAACTGAATCAACACTGAGTGGTGAATCATTTAGCTGTAATGTACATCAAAAGCAAAATCAACATCAAAATTTAAATGGGACTAGCCAAATAGCCAATCAACCAGCTGAAAAATCCCTACCAGTATCTGCTGATGGTCGGATGAAGGCTGGAGTAATAGATTGGTTTGATGATGAGCCAGAATTACCCAATCAATTGGCAGAGAATAATCCCAAGCCAGGTAAGCCTACACAACCTGCAAAAAATCAAGTACTTACTGGGAAGGCCCAGCAGGGGCCAGCGCGTAAATCCAGAGGAATGCCAGCACCTCCGTCTGGTATTCCCCCAAAGGGAATCCACTAAATTACATTTAAATTTAAATTTAAATGTAAAAAAAATAAGCGAGTGAAGGATGCCTCAGGTGCATGGCAGAAAAAACTAGTGCCTGCACCACCCACCATTGACCCTCCTGAAGCTGCTTTTGTGGCTGAATTGAGGAAGAGATGGGCAGAAACTCGCTCACAACGTGCACTCCCTAGGTCCACTCTTGCTCATGCAGTTAGAGTCTACTATGGGCATAATCCTGTTGAATTTTATACAAGGGATTATTTTAGTTATTTTGAAGCCATAGCAAGAGCTTTTCCAGTTAACACCACTATTAATGAAGTGGTGGAAAGCCACTATATTGATGTAGGATTTATAACTGCAGTGGATGCAGACCGTGCAGCCTCAGTTACAATTGAGATTCTGCATGGCTCTCTTCATGTTCTGAGAACTAGATCTAACTTTGAGAAAATTTCTTGGGGTAACTTTCTCAAATCTTCCAACTACAGTGGACCCAGAATCCCTTAAGCTTGTTTTCATCGAGGATTGATGGAATTTGGGTCAGTTCTATCAATAGATCTGTGTGCACCAGCCTATTAAGCCCCAACCCAGAGGGATCATATTGCTAGGGCATTTATCCCCAACCCAATGGTGGCTCGCAACATGGAGGTTATCCCACATGTTGCAGTCATTGGATCCGGTTAAAAATTCTTTTTTGTTGATCCAGACCAGGCATGACCACGTTGCTCATGGTGTAGTGCTTTGGGCCACCTATACAATAGTTGTACCGCTCATAAACAAGCTCTCTCCTCTAGTAGTCAAGTCCCTGCAACAGGTAAGAAACGCTCCCATACAGCAGCAGCGGCAATCCCACAACCAACCCACTGCGTGCCCGTACAGGATCTCACCCCCTCTGCTCTTTGTGTAGCGATTGAGAAGGCACAGCCAGTAACACAACTTTATTCCCTTAGTGCGGAAAACCCTCTCCCTATGGGAACCCCTTCTAAATTGCCAGACCCTTCACCAGCCCAAAATAAGCGCAAATCTGCTTCTCATCAAGCTAACACAGAGGAAGCCAGCCCAGGGGTGGCATCTAAAACGAATTCAGTAACGCAAAATACCACAGGTGTGGAACAGGTATGGAGTACCCCAAGTCAGGGTGGAGGCACCAAGTCATTGCCACCCCCACCATCTACGGGTACTGCAACTCAGACGTCATTCTCAGTACTGAAGGAGGTGACTATGGACTCTGATACATCAGATGATGCACAAATGGAGGAGTCTATGGAGCATCCTCAAGATACTCCTATGCAAAGCAGCGGGGGAAGTATCTTGGGCTGGCTTACAGGCTCCTCAGCCCCAATAACTCAGGATAATCCTCCTCCTCATCGATCATCATGGACTGCTTCAAAGAGTCAAGCTCAAGGACTAAAAATGAGCAGCCTTACGGATGCAGGTGGAAGCTCTGGTAACCCCCAGGATACGGAGGGGGACATCTAAGAGGCCCCAGAGGGGCACCCTGACACTGCAGTCCATTAACTCTAATGGGCTTCAGGATTACAAGCGGAGAGCCCACCTCCTCCGCAACTTCAGGTTGACTCACATGGATATTGCAGCCGTCCAGGAGCCCCATGTTCCCCCTGAATTTGTAGCATGGAATGACAAATTTGGAGGTAGCTCCTGTTGGACACACTATGTGGCCCTTATTATCCTCAACCCACGGGTGAAAACCCACCAACTTTCAAAACACCTTGATGATCGCCTTATATTGGCTAAATTATCAACCCCTGAGTTCTCATTCTTTGTTGCAAGCATATACCTGCCAAATGCAGGTCAAGAGCAGGACCATCTTTTGGAATAATTTGCTCTACTACAACTCCCAGGCAATACAGTGCTGATGGGGGATTTCAACACAATATTAAGTTGGGTGCGTGTCACCTTTCCTCCTGCCACACAAGAAAGACGAGGTACAGCTAGGCTTCAAAGTTTCCTGAGGTCAAGTGGTTTCATGGATGCCCTCCCCCTCAGCATCTGGACTTGGCTGTATGTCTCGGATCCAAGATGCAGGTCAGAGATTCACATTAGCTTCATGGATTGATATGGCCATAGTGGGCCCATTGCTGGTTGGTCAAGTTTCCTCTCCCATAACTCGAGATAACACTATAAGTGATCACAGATCCCTCACGGTGATCCTGACAACAATCCTCAGACCATCAAGAAGGTTTTGGCCAAGGGTTGCTCCAGGGCTCTTAAACAACCGATTTTCAAGAGAGAAGATAAATGCAGCCATTTGTGAGCCAGAGCACCTGGCCTCACCTCATTTGCAAACTTTACTAGAAAAATGGACTGATACAAAAGCAAAGATCCTAAAGGTAGCCTACAATTGTGCTAAGGCTTGAATGACAGCGGCCCAGGCTAAAGTCAGACGTGCTGAAGCTAGAATAAGACACCTTGAAAGGAATTACCGATTAGTGCCTTCCTCTCAATGGTTGGAGGCTTGGGAATTGGCCCACAAGACATACCAGCAGGAACTTACTGAGCAAGAAGAACGTGCAGCAAACTTCACCTCGTCACGTTACTACACCCAGTGGGAACAGCCCACCAGTTTCTTTTACCAGAAGCAGAAAGCCCGCTCAAAGGATCAGGAGATTGCAACCCTGAAGGTGGGGACCACTGTCACCACAAACAAGGAGGAGATCACCAGCGATATCCACCGTTATTATTCAGCCCTCTTCAAGGCTTCCTGGGTAAGCCCAGCAGATGTTCATGAATTCATTGAAGGGGCTCTGGAACCAACGGTTAACTTCTCAGCGGATGAAGAACTTCTTGCACCAATTACACAGCAAGAAGTAATGGACATTCTACTCCACAGCCCACATCTGAAGGCCCCAGGCCCAGATGATATCCCGTTTGAGGTGTATCTAGTGATCCCGTCACAATCACAAGGGCCCTCCAGCCCCTCTTCTTGACCCTCTTGGCAGAAGGGGGTGTACTTCCTGACTTGAGAGTATCAATTATGACCCTTATCCATAAGAAAGCGAGCTGAGAGGACCTTGCAAACTGGCGACCAATATCACTATTGAACATGGACCACAAACTATTTACTAAGCTTCTAGCAAACCGCATGACTAAGTGGGCAGCAATCGCCTCAACCCAGCTCAATATGGCTTTATCACAGGGAGAGCGCTTTGTAACAATTACAATGAGCTTCTGGCAACCCTGTCAGCTACCTCGTCTCAAACACATGGGTTTGTGGCGCTTCTGGATATGGAAAAAGCATATGATCGAGTAAATTGGAAGTATCTAGACGCCTCCCTAACCCGCCTCCACATCCCACCACAAGCTATGACATGGCTATCAGCGCTTTACGCCCAGCTTCACACTAAGGTACTGTCCCCAACAGGCTTTACAGCAGCGGTTATGGTTGAACAGGGTCTCCGGCAAGGAGATCCACTGAGCCCAATTTTGTTCAAAATAGCCTAGGATCCTCTTCTGGACCTACTCCAGGAAAGACTGGTGGGTAATCAGGTTCCAGGGAAACCCCCCACCCGCACCATAGCGTTTGCTGATGACACAGCAATGGCAGTTGGATGTAAGAAGGACCTAGACCTGGCCATGGAGGCCCTGGATTGCTACTCCAAGGCGTCCAATTCAAAAGTTAATACTTCTAAAACCGTTATAGTGCAAGTTGGTACCCCATCTTTTCCTCCGCCTTTTGGTTTGGAACCTACCTGGGACACCTTTCGGCATCTAGGTGTCCTCACCACACCACAAGGGGTGGCAATCAAGGATAATGAGGACCGCTTGGTTAATGCAATAAACTCTCATGTAGCTAGCTGGAGCTGCCGGCGCATCACCCCCCAGGGACGCGCCCTGATGGCAAATGTTTTTCTTCTATCAAAGCTATGGTTTATCGCTCATGTCTGCCCCTTTACGGACAGTTTCTACATGAGGTTGAATGTGATACCTCGCTGTTGGATATGGGGATCCAACCACCCACCCACAGCTCTGACCACAATATCCCAGCCCCGCAGTGAGGGGGCCTAGGTCTTTTCAGACACTAAGTCTCATGCCACTTCAAAACTGACGGGGTCCCTTAAGCCCATCATTTTCTGGGATATGGCTCCAATGCCGCAATGGGCTCCAGCCTTACGCCAGGGTTTAGCGGCCTCTCTGGGCTCCCACAAACCTCACCTACAGCTGTGGGAGAGTGGCTAACAAACTATCCAGGCCATCGCCTCAAACCTTCATCAAATTTTTACTGGAATCAGGCTCTCCTTGCACTTAAGAGGGCAGGAGTATGGGTGTACCACGCCTTCCCTTATAAAAGGAGTGGCCCTGGGATCAGCCCCCAGCATCACACCCTGGTCCACAATGAGAGGATTGTTATCTTCCATCTCCACCCTCTGGACAGACCCCCTATGCAGCCTCGTCTCCTGGAACTTTTACCCCCCACTGTGGAATGTGATCTTAAGGCGCTCTGGAAGGATGTTACCCATCCTGTTCTCTCACCAAAAGTGTCAAATACACTGTGGCGTGTTCTACACTGCTCATACAGGACAGGGGATCGAACTGGTCCCTCCTTCAAGCACAAGGGTTGCCCACGATGTGCAGAGCTGACAGACACCCACCTCCACCACTTCTTTACTCGCCCCCTCATAGCCCCTTTCTGGAGCAAGGTCCGCAAACTCCTGCGAGAAGAACCCTGGGTAGCGCACTCAGTTCAGGACTTCACGTTCAAACTTTCACTCCCCAATTGCTCCCAATCATCAAGGGTCATGACATTTGGTGTAGTGATATGGACTATTCATAAATTCATATCTTCGCGCCACTTTTGACTCCACTCTGTGGATGCTGCCCCATATGATCACTCACTTTCAAATCATTTCAAGATATCTCTGAGAGTATTTACCATGTTGCTATGAGCCAATAGGTCAGTTAAAGTGGACACCTGGCTCTGGAAAAGCTTTCCACACCCTTTCTCAACACCTCCGCTTACCCCTGCCTTCATCTCAAGCTCTTAGGAGCTCAGGCGTGATTAAATAAAGATTGGTGTATCCCCCCTTAAGTTGGGACCACATAGTGCTAAAAAAGAGTGTCTATAATCTTTTCATTGTTTATGCTAACGTTTTTACCAGTCAAAAAATTTCTACCATAGCTTATATCTTTATCAGAATTTTAAGGTGGCCTTTTATATGTCCTTAAAGTTTAGCAGCAATTGAAATATTTAAATAGAAAAATATGACTTTAGAAAGTTTTTGGATAGTCTTAAATTGCATGATGGAAGAAGTTAATCCAACACCATACCCTTGATAGGGTGCTGGTTTTAGGGTTGGACAGGCGGGGTGGTAAGCTTAGACAAACAATTATATCCAGATTTGGAACAGTTTCTATCTTCAAAGAAGGGAAATGAAATTTGGAACATTACTTTATAATAATATGTCTAAACAATTGAGTTTTTATTAACTGCCTTATTTCATAAGGGTTTGATCCATGTTTTCATTCATCAGATCTTGTTTCAGCACCATTTGGACTCACCAACTTGATTTATTCTTATTGTTCACCTTTTTGTCCAACTAAGGCCTTATTTATGATTTTAACCAAAAGTAATTTCACCTGGGGTTACCTCAGGTATTAATATTTTACAATTGGGGGTGCCCATATTGTAGTTCTTTGTTTGAGAAAGGGCTTATAGTCTACAATGATTATTTTGTAAGATTAACTAAAGTCTTTACATAAAAGGCTCAATTACTGCATATAATGTTCCATAATTCAAAACATGATAGGTTTGTGCTTAAGATTTAAGTTGAGGGTTGGAGTGGAAAAACAGAAAAGATTGCTGCTACACATCTCTTGTCTAGGGTATGCCATAAGTAGTGAGATATTTGAGAGGCAGAATCTTGAGGTTAGTGTCCTTCTTAGTTCTGAAGTGGTGCAATGTTTAACCAGCTTAACAGCTGGAGCAATAACCATACGTTAATCTTTCTTATAAAAGTTGAGTACAAACCCCCTTTGGAGCCTGTGCCAGAGCGTCTTTCTATAAAAATTGATAACTTTATTGTTGTGATGGCAAAATATTAGGTGTGGGAAAATAATATGTTTGTGGCTGTTGGAATTTTAACTATATCAGCTTTTCCCATTATGTTCTAAAACTAGTACTTTAATTAGTCATCCAAGGATGCCAGGTCATGTACTTGTTTTATATTTTTATGCTTACAAGTGAGAAACTCCAATTAGGCCTCTAATTAATTAATTAATTAATTAATTAATAAATTAATAATCAAACATGGCTATATAAAAATGACTAGACTTCCTAAAAGTATCAGTCCTAGTCACTGATAAATTTTTAATATACCAAAACTTGCAGGCGCAATTGCTTCTATTTTTGGACATGATGATGGAAGTTCTGCCCAATAGCATGTCAAATGATGCAAGTTAATGAATAAATAATGATATTCTTTGGTGACCAATGTTGATAATTTCTTGTAGTTGGGAATTAAAATGTCACTTAACACCTATGTATATAAAAATAAAATTCTTAATAAACTACTTATAGTTTTCATTACAAGTTTTTCTCAGTAAAGTATTTTTGTTAGTGTTAAATAACCATTTCTGGCTTGTATTGGTCTTTCTGTCTTCAAATAGGAAGCAAGTACTTTTTATTTTATAAAAATCCCTGAAAACTTGCACGGCTTGTGCATTATATTAAGTGATGCTCAGCACAGGCGATCCTGATCCAAAAGTTATTTCAAACATAAGAAGTCAAAATTATTAGGAGAAGATTATATATCAGAGAAGTTTATACTCAACTTGAGACATGAGTACCTAAATAAATTGCTTTAATGCAGGAGCAGATTTGTGTCTTGGTAGAACATTCAGAAAAAATGCTGATAGAATCAATCACCTGACTAAAGAATTATTATAAATGTGACTCAAAAACCAGAAGGTAAAAGCTGAAAGTCAAACCTAAAGGAATAGGGAGTGGAATTTAATACGTTTACCAGATTTGGAAAAGGTACAAGCCCATGAAAAGAAAACAAATGTAAAACTAAAATATCTGACAGTTCCTCATCTAACAACAGTAATCTCAGTATTGCTTATCAAGACACTATAAGAAGTCTCAAGTTATTGGATGCCATTCCAAACCAAATGGAATATGTAGGCAACTTTTACCTTACAATTGACAAATTCAGTCCATCTCCTAAAAAGCCTAATTTTTAAAAGAATAATGTTCCAGCATTTATCAAACCCTTTTAAATGATTATGGTGGGATGGAAGGATTTCCAGAAGGTTAAAATTATAATTAGTTGTATAGTTACAGTTAATTAAAACATGTCCTACTCATTTTATCAACAAATATGTGGCTTACAGCGAAGCTAAGGATTTCACCATGAGCGAGTTTGGCAGCCTAAAACGCCTTGAAAACTGAAAACAATTTATGGGCATTTAGTTCAAGATGAATGAACCACAGTTATTTTTTGCTGTAAAGTTTTACCAAGGAGCTTAGATACTCACTGAGGAAGGAGCATTTAACAATTTTGATGCACATATTGCAATGTTTTTAGCATTTTGTCCCTATAGAGACATCCATCAAGCTATAATTTCAGCCATAAGTTTATATAAAAGAGCAGCCCAGATGGTATAATTACAATTTTTGTGGGACGACATTTAATATTACAAACCAAAGCTACCTAGTGGATATAAAAAGAAAATACACAAAAAATTCGCCTTTAATAACAGAGTAGTTATCGCTACCAAAATTTTTAACTGTATTTGTTTAATAACCAAGACCTGTCAATGCAAAAAATCAACTCATCTGCTATACATGCAGCAGAGCAGGCCATCCTTTAAGTTTTAAAGAATTAAAAAGGATATATTAATATGGTTGTACTTAATATCAAACATGTGTGTTACATAGGAAAAGACCATGCACAATAGATAAGGAACAGTATATTTTTCTGCATATGCCTATGTTCACCTGATCTATCAGAATGACCAAACAACATCACTGTAGCACGCATTTTTATGACCAATGATCACAAACCCTCAATATAGTAAATAATTAATGATGATTCACATGTTGTTAGACTTTCAAAAGGAGAAGCAACTGAGCCCATAAGAAATTGAAGTGACGCAACCTATGTGAAACAGCCTATGACAAGAAGACGCACATCAAGAAGGACGATTTTCATTGAATGATGTTTTTATATTGATTCTAATGACCACTAATAAGAGGAATTTCTCTAGTGTAGATGAAAAGTTTTTGCAATTACTTGATTTGGCTGACAATGCCAATATTTACAAGTAAACATTATCTCACAGAATTCTGATTGTACTTATAAAAATACTTTGGCAAATTAAGAAAAGGTCTAGCAATTATCAGCAGTGGAGCTTCTATCTACATTGTCTCTACAAAGTTGGTGAAAAAATTAAGGCTCACTCCTGATTTAGACCATAATAAGAGTTACAAAACTGAGGGACTACAAACTACTACTTCTAGATGAGCTTATATTGCTATGCCAGATGGTTTGGAACACTTATTGTCACAGAACTGGCTATAGTTTTACTTCATCAAATTTTTTGAGATACTAATTGGCATCACTATATGCAACAGTATGAATAACAGTGTGATCTTATATAGTAATCTTAAATTTGTACACAAACTTTGCTGCTGCTTTAAATTGAAAGGTGACAACGCAAAGTAGGTGAAACAATTATTCAGTCTAGTATATGTGTATGGAGTCATCCCAAAAAATCATCATACTGATTGAGATTTCAAAAAGACCCCCAGATAAAAATTGAAAAGTGTTGGATATTTTCTTTAAGGCGTGAAGACCGTTTAGTGATCATTTTAAGAAGCAATGTATCGTGGAAATCAGCCTTACTTTACATTGTGGAATATTTGTATTCTGAAGTCCATGCACCATGGCTGAAATCTAAAACTGAACAATTTGTTGCGCCTGAATTTTAAGCCCTGGCCTTGGTAAAATTTAGGTATTGATTGTCAATTTATTAAATAGGCCAAAAAATATATAAAAGAATTAGGTAGTAGCATATGGTTACTTGATTCTGATTAAGATACTTCTTATAATTCTATGTTTATGGCCAACTAATTAAGATGGTATAAACATGTGACCAGAATCAAAATCAATCTTTGCCATATCTGATTAGGAAAAACTTATGTGGATCTCAGATTAACAAAATATAAGGTCTTAAATCATTTAGCAAGTAATTCAAGGTTTTTGCAAAAAATGATTATAAACTTGGATGTACCAAAGTATAGCTCATAAAGTAAAATTCAGGGATCAAATGCCAATTTGCACGAGGCCAATTAGTCTTTCATTGTTAAGCAAGGCCACAGTTGCTAGTGAGGTTAACAAACTATTTAAAAAGGGTTATTGGGTTCATATTCAAGCCTTTAGGTAAGTCCAATCTTAACTTAAAAGAAGAAAATTGATCCAACCAAGTTGTTATAGATGACCATCAGCTGAATAAACTACAAAAATTCATACTCACTGCTACAAATAGATGATGTTCTATATCACCTAAAAGGGGCTCAATTCTTTTTAGCCATGGAACTTATATCAGGATACTGATAAAATTGATTTATCTGAGGAGGATCAAGAAAAATCTATGATCATTTACACCAAATGACTATATTAACTGACTCGAATGCTATATGGTTTTTTTAAACACTGGATAAATTCAACGGGAAATAGAAACCATGTTACGTGACCTGAAGGTTTCAACAATTTTTTTACCTAGACATTATCTATATCTTTAGGCGCACATTTACAGATTATCTTAAACCCTGGATGTAAATTTTCAAAAGTAATATGTGACAATTATGAAGATAAAGCCTCCTAGATGTCAATTCTTAAAGAAATAAAATTCAATACTTAGGTTTTAATGCAATTTTTGGTAGACTATTCCCTCAGAAACATAAATTGGAGGCAATTAAAAACCATGTAACAACCTAAAATTTGTTTGAGATGTATAAGTATTTTAAGTATTGGTTAATTACTATTGAAATTTCATTAAGAGCTTTGAGTCCATAATGGAGCCACTTTTTCAGTTTCTGGTGGATCAAAATAGAGGCTTTTAGTGGAATGACAAAGAACAGAACGCATTTGATGCACTAAGTAAGTATCTAATGTTGAACCAATTTTGTGATATCCAATTATTGACTGGCCGTTTATTATACAAACAGATAAATCCTTAATAGTAATTAGTGTCCTATTATGTCAGCTGAATAAAATTGAGATGAACACCCTATAGCATATGTGAGTTAAACTTTGAAAAATTAGGAGTAAAGCTACACCGTGACAGAGTGTGAATGTCTTGTATAATATATCCTTTAAGCTGTTCATAGTATACATCCAAAGCGTACATTTCAATGTGGTGACGGACCATTCTTCCCTGAGATGGCTGCAAAAAAAGATCTTGAAGATTGATTGGCCCATTGGATCTTAAAATTACAAGCATACAATTTATAGAATGTACACTTAACAGGGATTGAACATCAAAATGAAGACTGTCTATCCCAATTGCTAAAAGTTCTGGTTCTCTAAAGTTAAGCTGAAGATCTATATAAAATCATGATTGCTGGAAATATCTTGATTAACCACCATAACTTAAGCAAAAATTTAATAATGCAATGGAGAACTAAAAATTATTATATGACAACTGATCAAAGTTATTAGAAAATCCCTCATGTTCAAAAGCTTTTTGAATGGAAACTAATCATCAACACAGTTCATAATAAACTGTCCTTGGAAGGGCGTAAGACATTAAAACAGTTTGCAAAGTTTACTATTAGTAATGTACTGAATTTTGAGTTGTAAAAACTATTAATTATTGTGCAATGTGCCAGGAACAAAAACTATATAAGAATTCTAAAATATTAAAATTTTTAAATTTTAACCAAGGTAAGCCAACAAGGGGATGGACATTACCAATACAAAACATAATAAGTGAACCAAAAACACAAACCAAAAGCCCTAAATTTGTGGCGAGATACCAAAACAAAAGGAAAATAACCTACTAGGTGTAGCAGTTGTGAACCGCTTATCCCATCATGGCGGAGGGGGAGGGGGTCAGGCAGATTATCAATTTCATCTTCACCATTGAAGAAGCAGATCAAAGCTGAGAGCAAGGGGGTTATAGCATCAACAGGATGTGGGTTGAGGTGAAAAAGATAACTGTTAATATCTTTAGTAACAATCTGGGCCAGGAGCAAAGCCTCCAGGAGTTTGGCAACATGGTGGTCAGCTTGTATGTGTGCGTCAGGAAGCTGAGCGAAGTTTGTAATATTGGCTCTGGTGATACATGTGATGAGGGAAAATTCTGCCAGTGCAGCCGCATGCTTGACAGTGGAGGTGGAAGTTTCATGTAATCATTTATTTTCCATTCTTGCATCCTCAAGGAAATCAGCTGGGAATTCAGTTATATATAGCCTTTCTTTGAATTCAGCAACTGAAAGTGCCACAGCTGCTCAGAGATGGCGACCATCAGGAGAGGCCACCTCAATCTCAGCAAGTTCATTGTCACTCAAGTAAGGGTAGCAGTGGGTTAGGGGATATTTTTTGGACAGGAATGGGGCATCAAAGTCTGAAGGCAAATATGGTTCTAAATTAATTGGAAAGTCTGGAGGTGGGATAATTTCCCCAGATTGCGTTATTTCATCCAATAAGTCCCATGGATTTTGGTTGAGTAAGATTGATTTGGAGAGATGTGGCTTTGGTTGGGTAAGTTTTGGGGCGGAAAATTAGTTGAATTGATTTTGGTCCAAACTTGCTCCCAATTGGGTATATTTTGAGAAATTTGGCTGGATTGAGCTTTGGTCGCAACTGTTTGCTGATTTTTCAAACGGTCTGCTGGAGGGGGTGGGGTAGCCAAAATCCCCACTAAATGCTGTTTGTGTGGCCTCAAAAGTGGGCTTGGCGGTTGCCACATTTTTTAAACTGTGGCGACAGGCCTTTTTTGAGTGGTCCAACTAATGGCAGAAAGAGCAAACTGTGCGGCTGTTATCAGTACAAGCCCAAAAGAAGTGATCCAGTGCAGATGGAATATAGGCACGTGGTGGGATGTGATGGGCTATGGTTGGCTGGTGGGGGTAATAGTGGCCATTGCCTATGGTGCCGCTAATTGTTCAGCACCGCATGGGACAAGGAAGTGGAGGATGGGGTCTGTGACATATTTGGACAGCCCTGTCATCAATTTTTCATAGAGTGTTTGAGGGGGAAGGTGGGAAGGAAGGTTTGCAAAGGTTGCCACAGATGTGGTATCACTGTTGAGGCGTTTATGGGTGGTGGAAATGGGTGTGTTTTTATAAAATAAAGTCGTAGCTGCTTCAGAAACTGCGTCTTCTTCAGTGGGAAAGCCTATATCAAAATAGCCCTTGTAAGGGCAGAAGTTGATAAACCTAGCTGGTGCAAACATGGCTGTTGCCAGCTCAATTGTTGCTTTGTTGGCATATGGGAAGAGGTGCCCATATTTGACACAGAGGCAAAAGCGAATATTGGATCAGGGTAGGGCTAGGGGTGGGGGCGGTTGGGTGGACTCACGCTAAGTGTAATAATAAGTCCCTTGGAGGACAAATCAGCCAAATGCATTAGGCGGACTGGATGAGCCAGTTTGCATGCATTTGTCTGCTGGGCGGAAAGCTAGCAGGTGGAGCGCCGCTGCCCCACACTGGGGCAGCAAGTGGCGGATCCACAGACATAAATGGAAAACTGATGTGGTGTAGGTGGCGATAAAAAGTTAACAGTTACTTTTAATAAATTTACTCTAAAGTGATGTCGACCAAAAGAAAAAACAAAAGCTATATAAGAAACTAACTGCTTTCTGGCTTGTAAAGCCTGGATTTGCTTGGCACACAACCTCTATAGACGTAATAGGCCCCTTGATTATGAGCATTGAAAAAAACAGGTACATTATTGTGGGTATTGATCTTTTGACTTGTTAAGTAGAGATGTGTAATTTAGCTAAAGTAGATGCCAGCAGTACTGCCAAATTCAAAATGGAACAGTTTAATTTACATTCTTTATATCAATTATTACCAGATAATGGAAGCAACTTCACCACGCATGTCAGACTAAGGTTAACAATATGATGGGAATATAAAGAGTGCTGATAACGCCTTACCACCCAGAAACTAATGGAATGGTTGAAAGGGTAAATGGTACTCTAGCCACTACCTTGATGAAGCTGGTAGCCAGTAACTCTTCCAAATGGTAACTTACTTATTGTCAGCAACTTTTTACCTATATTTTGATTTATCATTCTTCCACGGTCAAACCATCTTTTAAACTACTCTATGGAAGGTGGGCTTGAAAGCTTACTTTCTGCTTGGAGTAACTTTTAAGCGATTTTTAATTATAGTAGAAAGTAAGAGTAAGTCTTCTAGCCTACAACTACCTCCCCGTTTGCTTCCTGATGACCTCAGATTTTCAGCCAGCTGCTCCCATGTGGGGAAGTGGTGAAACCCCACCCAGCAAATCCATTTGGTGAGAAAATGCGCTCATATTGGTTCATATAGCCCCACCAAATCATTGTATCAGTTCATTTCGCCCAAGGATCTCGCCATCCACCTTGCACATGCCCAGGAAGTGCCTCGCAGACCACTTGTTCTCCCCCACTCCCAGTTGTGTTTTGCCTTTCAGGTCGAATATGGGAATTTGTTCCATATGCTGAGAGAGCTTTTATTGATCTGGCCCAGGTGGTGATGCTACCAGCCAGTTTTATAGATTTCCACCCCTATAAGGGGTATTTTGATCTAGGCTTCACTTGTGAAGCTGTTGCCGCCACTGCAGCCACCATGCCCCTGGTTTTCCAGGGCACCCCTATCCCAACAACATGCACCAGCTCCTCATGGACACCACTATGGTAGTTCAATTCACAAGGTTGCCCATGAACCTTCCCCCAATGGTGCTCCATCAGGAGATGATAGAAGGTATGACCGAATACAGCTCCAACCCCATTTTACATTATGTGGTCTCCAATAGGGCCGCTCGCCTAGCTGGGCCTTGGGCATTTGCAACAATTAGCCCAAATATAAACAAAATTGCTTTGTCAATTCCCCCGCGCTATCATTCCATCTGCCCCTGACCACCCATTCTGGGTCCTTGTTGAGGGCAGGCAGACCATTTGCTCATCATGCTTTGAGTTGGATCACTCAAAGCGGAAATGACCCTCTCTCAATGCTTCTTCCAGACCTGCATTGTCTCCATCTGGCCCCCAATTGGCCACACACCCAACTGTCTTTCCAGTATGGGGTACAATCCTTCCCTACCTCCCCCAAAACCTGCAGCAACTACGATGCCTACAACTGCCAATCAGCTTCCTCCTCAGTACATGCCATCTGCGCTTCAACCAATCAGGAGACAGCTTGGATAACAGTTTGGTCCCACTCTATTCTTCAATCAACAGATACAGTCAATCAATTCACCAACATCAATTTCATGTATGAGTTGGACTCATGGTCCTCATTGGTTGAAACTGGTGAAGATGAAATATTAGTGAAGGATTG
The DNA here is from genome assembly GCA_022478985.1 of Massospora cicadina. NCBI lineage: Eukaryota > Fungi > Entomophthoromycota > Entomophthoromycetes > Entomophthorales > Entomophthoraceae > Massospora > Massospora cicadina. The sequence continues at coordinate 30,520 of JAKSZP010017242.1, read as the reverse complement.
GATGTCCACATCAAAGAATTTATTCAGGTACACTATTCAGTTCCCTTAGCATTTTTGGCCCCCAGACAAACGTCTATGTGTTCCGCCCTATCCACCAGCTCGCCAAAGCAGAAGTTGCTCATCCAGATAATGTTGACATCCGCAAGTGTGCTGCTGCATCAGTGGGGATACTAGCCAAGGGTATCCCTCATCCTACTATCGCCCTGACCATAGCCCTGCAGGGCAAATGTGACTTACTAAAACTCCACAAACAAGCATATGACGCCATCCAGAAAGTTGTTGTTGCTTCACAAACCAATCCAAAAGTCACCTGTGCCACTACCACTTTGTTATCCCAGCTTCCTTCCATTTGCCTTCATGCAGAACAATGCTTAAGCCAGTACATAGGTGCAATTTTTGCTGCAGGTAATTTACATGACCACCCAATCATCAGTGATCTCAATCCACATGTCGCTTATCACCCCACATCATTGCTCTCCACCTTGATCCGCACTCTTACCTATGAGGAGGACTCCAATGCCAAGGGTGAGCCCCCTGATCCCCCTTCCCCTTCCGCCATGGTGGGATAAGCAGATCACCGTTGTTCCACCTGGTCAGTTGTTTTAGCATTTTTTGTGTCTTGACGTCTATTTAGGCGTATAATTTGTGTTTTCAGCTCGCTTGTTTGATGTTTATGTTTTGGTAATGTCCATCCCCTGGTCAGCTTACCTTGAATAAAATTCAATTATGGACGGCGGGCTTGTTTATTGCCAATTTTATATCATGCAATGAATTCAAGTTTAGAGATGGCACCCTTGCAATAAATAGAGAGCCTTAAAAAGTTATAATAAGATTACAAATATCAGCTATTTAAAAACTAACAAGCAAAAATTAAGGCTATATAGTATGAAGATTTAAGAAGCCCAGCTCTTCTGACCTTTAAAATTGACTTTAAGGTTAACTATTGTGACACTTATGGATTTAGACAAAAATAAGCTGGACAAGATCTAGGCTAAACCATTTGAGGTTATATCTAAGTTGGCATTAGATGCCTATACCATCAAAAACTTTTTTCAATGGAAGACTAGTAAATAGAGTGCATGCTAAGTTTATAAGCGCATGTAGATAATTAGCAGATAGAAAGAGGGATAAAATGCAAACCCTAGTTTTTTATCTTATATATTTAAATAATTACTAATAACGTACAGGCAATTACATTAGTTTTTAATACTATTTTTTATAATGGATGCTGTTTGTCCATATTAGCGCTCTGAAATTAAATTATGGTAATAGATAACGCCTACCTTTTTCTGACGGCTCTTGGAGGAGGGGAAGTTGTATAAATGACCTTCCTGCCATATTATCAATGATGCATTGTCTAATAAAGATGCCATAAATTCTGGCTTGCAGAGCCCTGAAGCTGAGCTTTCATTCACAACCACTTCAGAATAAGATAACTGGGATATCTTAGAGGATGTGCTGGGGTTTTTACTAAAATTAAGGTTCTTCATTATTTTCAAAAAACAAGTACTTTAAATTAAGCAGGAGAGGATGTTGGGCGTAATTAGCTATTTTTAATAAGTTTAGCCCTTCAGGTGAGAATCTCCAATTTAGAATTTATGACAATCAATTGATGGATCATTTATGATTATTTTGATGACTAGAGTACATAAAAATATTGGGCCTAGTTTCTGTTTACTTTGTCCTACCAAAACTTGTGGGCACAATTGCTGTGACTTTTGGATGTGTTGATGTAAGTTACGACCAATAGCATGTCAACTACTGCAAGTTGATGAATAAAAGCTTGTTATTCTCCATCAAAAAATGCAAAAATATATAATAGTGTGCTTTATACTACCACAAGTATTCTATATATACAAAAATAAGTTCCATGATACCCCACGTTTAGTTTTCAATACTGGTTTCTCTATTATAATAGTCATTCTATTATTAGTTTTACTGGAACTATTTCTAGCTTAGATTGCACATGCTGTTTTCAAATTATGAAGCATTTATATTATATTTAGCATACAAAATCCTTGTTAACCTATGCAGGTGTCACATCTCAATGGGGGTTTGGTATTCAATTCAGCAATCAATTCCTGTCAGTTGATATTGTCTTTAGAAAGGACCCAGTTATTCTTATAAACGAAGTACCCTTTTTAGAAAACTAAATAGTACACTCTGCACTTGAATAGTCAAGCGTTAAATTTTCTCTTTAAACTATGTTTCTACTACGTTGGTTGAATCACCCTCCGCTGGTTTATTGATTTAAAGGGGAAAAGATGACGCGTCAAAGGAAGGTTAGGATTATTAATGTGGGACAGTTTTAGGAGGAAGGCGCTATTCAACACGGTTAATTGGAAGAAACCTTCTCATTTTTAAGTCAACTTACAACAAGGCAATCTAAGATACAAGCTCTTGGTGATAACCATATCTCATCTACTTGATATTCAAGATACATATGTCACTTTTTGTTTGAAAGCCTCTTGGTGCCATTAGTGAATTAGTCAACTGTTGCTGGACCTTTTAAAGCACCTTCTGGATATGATTAACAGAGTTTATAGCTTACATGAGGTTAATGCGGTGAGCTTAATTAAGAAGGCGCAATTGTATTCAGAATTGGCCTACATAGATTACCACAAATGACGCATAAAGGGAGTTGTTATATGAATACTGGGCCAAAAGGAGGTCTGATGTCTAAGTTTCTCTGGAGGCAGTAGCATATCATTGAATATACTGCTTCAAGAATTAGTATTTTTTCTATACTGAAATTCAGATTTAGTTTGGTATGCAACTATCTGAAGGATTTGATCTTTATCATGTCAGTTAGTACCATAAAAGTTTTTGAGGTGAACTGATTCCTTTTGTCTCTGATTACTTCATCAGTAATCAAATTGAAAAGACATTGGACACAAATAGCCGCGCCATATCTTCAGCCATAGTGGTTGTCAAGCAGGGGATTATATGGCAGACTTTTTAAGCGATTTACCACCACTATGACTTCTTCATACACTCGTGACATTAGCAAATACATGAAAAACCCCACTGATGTTGAGTTCCATGGCACTTCTACTTATTGGAGGGGTGGATGATACTATTTGCCATGTTCATTCAAATTCTAAGCGAGCAAAAGCTAAACAACCTTAAATCCAAGCAGGAACATCATTAATAAATCCATTCCAATAATAACCTCACTTTTTAAGATTGATACACTTCTTCACGCTAGGGTGCCCCTGGGTGGGAGGATCATGTTGTTCCCTTATAACTCAGGAATTCAAGGGAGAGAAAACCATACCTTGTAGCAAAAATAGGTTTCTTTATTTTTTGGAATCTCATCTGGATTGGGCTTTAAAGCAACAATTTAGACAAAAGTTTTGAAATTTGACAATTGCTTTTGAAAATTCAACATTGTCTAAGAGGGAACCCTTTTTCAGTGGAGTGGATGGGAGCAGATGCGCTTAGTACTACTTCACCAACAGTCTCAAAACAGATAGGGTAATTGGGTGGTTTAGAGACGTGAGATTTATATTTGGGACGCGGAGATAGAGGGATCTATTGAAGAAATGGCTATTGGAGGAGGTGAAACTATTTTGTTTAATAGAAATTATCCTAAAAACCCAGAGTCACCTTTGAGGTTATGCTGCTTTGAGAGATGTTGCTAAGGAAATCTGGCAAGGTGTGGGTGGATTTATGACAGACTCTTATTTTGAAGTCAAAACTAATGAGAATCTGATGATTCCTGGTTTGTCTGTACAACAAATTGTGTGGCTTTTGGCAGAGAATGAGCGATTTGTTGTCAGTAAACACCACTATGTATGCTTGGCGCCTTGTTAAAGATGCATTTAATGCATCAAAAAACTAGTTAATTACAGTCAATTCTATATTATATAGCTATAGAGCGCTTAGTTTTACTAAATTTTCTGAAATTAAGCCATTTGATGCTCTCACACCTCATGCTCTTGTAACATGACAGATTACTGCAAGCCAGAGGCGACACTAGCCAGAATAAAGGGCTTATCTTCTTAGGAATGTCGCAGAGCAGGAGTGGCAATATAAACTTCTTGTATTTCAAAAGCCTGTTGGCATTCTGGATTCAAGTAACTGTAATTTTTTTCCCAGTGAGGTGATTTAAGGGCAATGCGAGCTCAGAGATGGTTGTTGGAAACTATAAGGTGGTGACAGATATAAGAAAGCTTAGCAGTCATTTATACTTTACTTGAATAAGCCAAGAGCAAATGGCATTCAGTTTTAAAGCACAATAGCTTGTCCATCCTTTAATATTGGATTTAAGGACATGTACCTAATTGTAAATCTCACATTTGGAAGGCCTTGCAACTAACCCAGCCATATGAATGGATGCAACCACGGCTACTAAATCCTTGGCGTGGTGCTTAGCGGTGAGCAAGTTGCCCAAAATGTCATTAATTTAGGCAATTGCGCAAGAGAACCTGAGATCACAAAAGCGTTATCAATGCGGCGCTGGAAAATGGCTTGCTCATTTTTTAAGTAAAAGGGATAGACTTTGAAAGGGTAATTATACTGTGTGCAAATTTCAGTCTTTCCTTACTATCAATACTTCACTCTAATAGGTTAAATCCTTAAATCAGCCAAATTATAAAATACCTTAGACTTAGAAATTGATTAAAAAATGGCATCTTTCAAAGGAAGAAGGTATGGATCTGAGTCAGTGCCGTTATTAAGGGACCCATAATACACACAGAATCGCAGGGTGCCATCCGTTTTCTGGGCGAAAATCCACAGGAGATGAGATGGAAGGGCTTTTTGTCTTCCATCCCTTTACCATCATATTGTAAATCCCTACTTTGAGCACTTAATCCTACTGAGCCATAAATGGGTACACTGGGATATTGATTCATATAAAATCAACCATAAACTGGAAGTTTAGGTACAAACTTTGATTGTTTTGGAAGACATTTGACACTTTTTACATCAAACACAGAATTGTAAGGCTTCAGATTTACAGCATAGTAAAATTGGCATGAACAGCATCTGAAGCGTAGTACTCCACCGTTGTTGCCACTGCGTTACCTGTTAAAATAGTTAGAAGCAGAGGATTTTCCCCAGAATAGGTTTTTGTGGTGAACCAGCATGTTCCGTTCCAAATTGTTGCTTATGGATAAGTGACGCCATCATCTGACCCCCAGGATCATTGGATAAAGCAACTCAGGATATTTGAGAAGTTGTCCAAGACCTTATGTTCATGTGCTTTAAAAATTGAAAACTCATGAAGGGTAAGTGTGACTATAGGAATACATGAAGCTCCCATAACATGTGCCACTGTAGTAATTTGGTAATTCAAAGCAAAAAAACGTGAAGGCTAAATATTTTTTTAAGTATCCACAGTACATTTGGTTTATCTTTAAGCTGCCCAACTGCGACAGAACAGGAGATATGATTTAAGCAATGTCATTTATTCAAATTTGTTAAGAGTTTCAACACTTTTTCTTGATCTTTTAAGAACAGGGGACATCCTACTCTGTTTGGATTTAGTTATAAAATGATAGTTCATAGCTGCTGCCTGTGCATATAACAAAGGATCTGAATTGGGATCATATGGATTAGATTGGGGCTGGACCTCTGACATAACTCATTTACTGAGTTCACCTGGCGCTCTGCTTCAATTTAGTCTACTAGTGAGATATTGTATGAAGATAGAGTGGGTTTCTTTTGAGCTACTAGTATTGCCCTTACCCCTAATGGCTCACTAGTGATATCCACATTATTTGGAGTTATTTAGGGATCACAATTAAAGTTGCTATTAAGAAATGAACATCGTGAAGTGCCAAGTGTTTTATCCTGTTTGGGTTATCCAAATTATTTGTAAGTAGAAAAGAGTCCATATGAGCATTATGCTCTGGGTTGGCTAACATCAGTAATCATTGGAAGTGGTGTGACTCTAGGAAAAATAAGTTATATGAAGTTCTTATCAAGGTTTTCATTCCCCACGCTGCAGGGTAGTTTAGATAGCTTTAATAAAGTTTTTGGTCAGTTTGTCTGTCCCAAAACAAAAAGCCTTATAAAATCAATATAAATAGTAATCATAAAGCGGGTAAAATGTTAGGTTATAATTGTGCCAAGAAAAAACTGTGTTGTAAGTCAGGGTGCTAAACAACCTTAAAAGCAACCACAGATAAGATGGATTCTCATACTATTGGGAGATGTGTCATAGGATTGGAACAAGGGTTTTTGGGTCCCCTTAAATGGTACAAGTGAGGGTGTGGCAATCCAAGTATTGTTTATGCTACCATTTTTTCCAGTTGAGAATAAGTTCACGTAGTTTCTCCTTCTATTAATAATATAATGTGAGAAAATTACATGCTCTTAATATTTATCAGAACAGTAATTAATATTAAAAAAGAAACAAAATAAAAACTAGAAATCTCAAATAACTTTTATAATATAAATAATTGTAATAATAACCATACGCTCTACCATCATTAGGGTGCTGGTATTAAGATTTTAAAGGTGTGGAGGTGGGATTAGATAAATAACAATGCAAAAAATTGGAACAATCTCTATCCCAAAAGGATTAAAGTGGGGTTTAAAACGAAGTTTTGATATGTATGTTTGAACAATTGAATTTGGTTAAATGCTTATTTCAAAAGGCTAATACTGTTTCAATTATCAGATCTTGTTTCAGCGTCATATGAACTCGCAAACTTAATTATTCTTGTTGTATACCTTTATTAACTAACTAGGCTTTTTTAAGCAAGTATTAACAATCTACTCTCACCTGGTGTTACCCCAGGTATTAAGTTTTTACAATTGAGGGTGCTCATATAGAAGACCTTTGTTTGAAAAGGGGTTTAGAATCTGCAGGGACCATCTTGTAATTAACATAAATTTACACATAACTGGATTTATTTTCTGTACATATTGTTCTATATTCCATAAATTATAATAGGGTTTTGCTTAATTATAGGGTTAATATTAAGGTGGAATAACAGAGAAGGAATGCTGCTACTCATCTCTTTTATAGGGGTGTTCCCAAAATCAATGAGTTGGTATAGAGATAGATCCTTGAAATCAGTGCCCTTCTTGGTCACAAAGGGATTAAGGATCTATCCAGATTAATAGCTAGATACAAAAACCTTACAATAATCTTGTCTTATCTTGTCATCTGTAACCAGGAGGTTATCCAACAAGCTTGACATTCTCAGTTGGGACCTTACCATGCTGTTCTCAAAGAAGGTTTTTAATATTAAAATAATAAAGTGGTCCAAGTGATGATGACAATCTGAGTCCATGAGAGTTTCTTCCATGATAATTTCTTATAGTTATTTTGAGAGGGCGTTTCCTTAGTTTATGATAGGTAACATCTCAGGGTTATTAGCTCAGTGATGAAGCTTAATAAATTATCTCTGATTAGTCACCATGACGAAGCCCTTCTAGGTTTCCTGACTAAGGACAACCCAGCACTGAACTTTGAATCTTCCCAAGTGGCGAACAATTCAATTAAGGACTTTGAAAATCAATTTGTCGACTTTTGGATCTCCTCCACTGATTATAAATTGTAGTCACATTTTTTAAGAAAGAAAGAATATTTAAAAAATAAACTAATCCAGAACACTTGACCTGGAAGAAAGCAACGTACTTATGACAGGGAATAGTTTATCTCAGCCAACTTGTTCCCCAGTCCTTAAATGATAAAGTTTTTTGTTATATACAGTAGCTCTGATTATATCATTTTTATAAATTATTCACAAATTCTTTTTCCCATTATTTGAAATAGTAAAGTTTATTCTTAACTACAAATATAACTTTTTGGACCCATCTTTTTGTTCAATAGTAGTCCTCACCCTTGCCCTTAGAATCTTAATTAGTAAAATGGGCTTCCAATGTAAGGTTATAACCTTCAAACCTAGAATTCATTAGACTCAAAGTTTATATGTTGATTCAAAAAATTTAATCCTAACATGTATTTCTACTTTATTAGTTAGTAGAATAGTACTTACTAGCTTATTGTTAAGCTTATGTAACCATAATTATCTATTTATGTGTTATAGACTTCAAGTTATTTTTCTATTAGTATAAACAAATTGTATAAAATGATTAAACAAAAAATTAGTAGACTACAGATATAAACAAATTATGGAATATCCAACAGAGGTACTGGTTTTAATGAACTACTTCTTTTCATCATAATATTTTAGATTCTCTGATATAATATGAATATCTTTTTGATCATAATGCATGTATTTGTATTATCAGCTTTTTGCAATAGCATATGGTAGATGATATCTTTTGGAATTACTGAATTATTGATGTAGACTGCTTATAACAAAAAGATATTATAAATTCTTCATACAAATTATGTTTTTTATAGAATCATATAAGAAGCAGGTCTTTATCCCTGCTCCCTGAAAAATTCTAAGGATCATAGAAGTTTCACTTTGTAGATTAGTTGTAAATATAGAATAATAGAAAGTACTATGCTCTTCTCATAATTTTTTTCTCTAAACTTTTAATGCCTTCCTTATTAAGGTCTATCTATTAAGATTAAGACAGTTACTATTCAAATCCATTGTTAGTACACTAAAATAAGGATGTTTTATTTATTGTTTTCTAATTGCTTTAAGAGATTAAAAATTTATAATGAGAGTGTTTTTCTTTAAACATAAATATTTTAATTTAGTACAGTACAACAAGACCGTTTTATTAATAAAACAGGTGTATTAAGTAATTATTGTACTTTGCTTCATTAATGAGAATAGTCTAAGTTAAATTTGGCATTTAAAAAGATTGCATCAACTTAGCCCATTATTTAGTGAGATGATTGACTAACAATCTTGGGTAAAATTAACACTAAATTATTATAGAATTTTGGTTAATGATACTATAGTTATGAAACAATAGGCTTAGAGTATATAGAAAAGTTAAATTACTTCTTAAGGTTGTTACTTTCCTTTACCGCTCAAAGTCACTTTTGAGTGATTTTAAATTTAAGTTTTTATTTATCCACAGCCATCTACCAAGCCTATCCTTTGATGTCCTCAGCTCCGCCGCCTGCCACCCCAGTGTGGGGCAGTGGTGCACCCCCACCTAGCGTTCTCCGCCCCATGGGCAAGTGTGTTTGGATGGGCTCAAACAGCCCACCCACTGCATCCAGCCATTTTGTTCCCCCACAGGACTTAGCGCTCCACCTGGCGCGCGTCCACCCTTCTCGCCCCCATCCTCTTGCCCTCCCTCGTTCCACCATTTGCTATTGCCTCAGAGTGGACTATGGGCGTTTGTTACCATATGCTGATAAGACAATTATTAACCTAGCCACTGTGGTTTTTGCGCTGGCTGGCATTATAGACTTCCGCCCTTTTAAGGGCTACTTTGACATCAGGTTCTAATCTGAGGAGGATGTTGAAGTGGTAGCACAAACTCCTCTTTATTATAAAAATACCCCCATTCCCACAACCCATACTTGCCTTCCTTCAGACACCACCCTGGTGGTATCCTTCACAAATCCCCCATCCCACCTCCCACCCCAGGTTTTGTATGACCAGTTTGTCACGGGGCTTATGGCACTCAGCCCAACCTCATCTTTGCCATTCCATCTGGTGCAGAGCGCCTTTCTGCTCCTTGTGCAACTGCCACCATCATCCCACACCACCCTGCCATAGCCCAACAGATCCCACCCCACGCTAGTGTGGCTGCGGCGCCTGATCACTTCTTTTGGGCTCAGTCAATAATGGTCAGCAGATTTGTTCCCTTTGCTTTGGCCTCAACCATGCAAAAAAAGTATGCCCTCAGGCCACTTCTGCTGCTGCGGCTTCTGAGCCCCCTCTAGGGGTTCAGTATGGGGCGCTTTGCTGTCCCCTCCCACCCTCCAATCTCGTTCAGTGAGCCTGCGTGGAAAATCAGCCCCCCCCAAAACCTCCAGCCTCACTCTCCCACCTAAATCCACCCCAGCCAATCAGAGAAGTGCTTGGACCACCATTGGCATCCAAGCAGCTGCCCATTCGCCCAATCCCACCCACCCAAATTTGAACGCCACTATTCCAGTAAACCAAAATCCATGGGATCTATTGGCTGATATTGATGAATCAGGTAATGCCCTCATTAGTAAGCATACAGGTCAACCTCTTGGCCAATTAGATTATGGTCAGGAGGAATGTTTATTTCCTGAATCTGATGAAACCCCTACCCCTCGCCATTTCGCTCCTCTGCCAATACAGCCCCCTTCCAAAGTGACCACCAGATCGCCTTAGCTGCGGCGGCCTCTCCTCAGTGCCCAAAACTACACACCACGGTGGCCCAGTGGCTCAGTTCCAGCACGGCCTTCCCACCCTCTTCTTCCCCCCAATTTCCCTGTATCCGTCTGCAGTGACATCTTGAAACTATTTGATGATGCTGAAGTTTCTGTTATGAATGTTGCAACGCTTGCTTCATTCAACCCCTCAGCCAAAATCACCCGCCACAGTATCTCCCTTTTTGCCCAACTTCCTGAAGCCCGCAAAGAGCTGAAATTCTCCTCGCAGCTTTTGTTGAATCACTTTCCCATCATCATTTTGATGAGGAAGTGGAAAACTCTTACTACGCTGACCTCCACCCCCACTATGTATATTCCCCAACGCCCTGGCTCTCTGCTCTGGTCCAATACTGTAACCAACATCCCATGATCGGGGCGGGTCTTTCTGAGGACCAACCCCCCAACCCATCCTCACCCTCTGCCATGGTGGGTTAGCAGTTTCTGTTTCCCACCTGATTAGTAGTTTTGTTTTGTCATTTTGAGTGTTGTGTTCAGTACTGTCCGTCCCCTGGTTAACATACCTCAAATAAATTCTTAAGGTTGTTGTAAAAAATTTGTTTGAGCGCGTGAATTGAGATCTGGTCAAGCTACTCTGCCAACCAATTTTATCTAGGGGTTGCAACAAGTGATCATATAATGGCATGTGCGGATTTAACTTTTCATATTAAAGATGCAATTATTGTTAAATTGTGATTCCTTTTCCTACAGTATGGTATATAGTTGTCCATATATGGTAAAGATTAATTAATATAGTATTGGGTGGTAGTTTTTATTGGTGTAGGGAGCTTCTTTGAAAACTGACATCTGGTGTAGTATTATTATAGCTCAGGCTATTATTTTACCCATTGGTTGTAACTCTAAGGGTTCCATAAAGCTGAGCCCCAAATTTTAACTTAAATTTGTGTTGCCATAGGGTTGAGAGGTTTTTGGTGGCTTGCTTCTATAGTTAAGATCTGAAAGGCATGACAGGTAGCTACATAGTTCACAACGTTTGTATAATCTTGTAGCCACCAATATGAGACAAATTAGGTGTACTCAAGTAGCTTCCTTGCTTTGTGTTTAGTATCATTTAATATTATTTAATTTACTACATTTTTTTGACCTAAAGATCTCTCTGCTTGGCATAACTTTCCAAGCAAATTAATTTCAGTAGATAAAAGCAAACAGTTAATAACACACCAAAGTCTTGCTTCAATGCCATCAGATCCCCCACCAACTGTCCCAGCGTGGGGCAGCGGCAAAACTCCCCCATCCATTTTCTGTCTGACAGGAAAACGCGCTCAGACTGGCTCGCCCAGTCATTCCAAACCCTTGGGGAGATTCGTTCCTCCCAAGGATCTTGATGCCCATCTCGCCTGAACCCAAGCGGTGCCCCGGTGCCCCCTGGTGCTCCCCCAGAGCAACATGCATTTTGGCCTTAGGGTCAAATATGGGAAAATTTTTCCCCTACAACGACCAATCCATTATAAAAATGGCTCAGGTGGTGATAACACCAGACTGTTATAGACTTCCGCCCCTATAAGGGGTACTTTGATCTCAACTTCCCCTGTGAAGCCTATGCAGCCACTGCGGCAACCGTGCCATTAATTTTTAATAATATTCCCCTCCCAACAACTCAGACCTGGCTCCCAACGGACACCATCTTGGTGGTCCAGTTTGCTGGTTTGCCCACCACCTCCCCCTGAAGTGCTCCATCAGGAGCTGATGGAAGGTTTGGCAGCCTACGGCGCCAACTCCATCTTGCAATTTGTGGTCCCAAATGGGGCCACACGCCTCACTGGTCCTCGGGCATATGCCACAATCAGCCCTGAATTTATGAAACTTTTTTTAGCAATTCCCCCTCATTCCACCATCTCATCTGCCCCTGACCATCCATTCTGGGCCCGTATTGAGGGCGGATGGACGATTTGTCCATCCTGTTAAAAGTTAGACCACTCAAAACGTAAATTCCCATACTCAGAAACTTCTGCTGATGCCGAAAGTTTGCCCAATGACCACCAATCTGCCGCCCACCCCGCGCCAACTCTGACATAGGGTACAATCCTACCTTCCCCTCCTCCAATGCCTGATGCTGCAGCTGCACCTGCAGCCACCAATCAGCACCCACAATGCCCCAATGCCACAAATAATTCATCCAACCAAACATTGGATTGGACCCAGTTCAATCCCATGCATCCACAAACAAATTGAACAAACCTCAACCTTATGCTGATTCCCCAATCCAATTCAACCAGAATCCATGGGAATTATTGGATGAAATTGACAAATAAGGTAACATCATTGAAGAACTGACGCTGAAACTCAAGCGACTCTGTAACGCAGAATGGGATGCAAAATTATCACCTCAGAAATATGTCCCACAACCTAATGCCAAACCGTTCTACAGCGACCACCAGCTTGCAGTAGAAGCAGCCGCCACACCAGATTGCCGTCTGCTTTGCAAAGCTGCCACCAAATCTGTGGCTGCGCTCGCAGGAGGAATTCCACCTCCCATCATCCTCATAAATCTTACTCCACAAAGTAAGATCAACATGAAAACTTTACACAAAAATGTCACTGAAGCTATCCAGAATGTGGTAACAGTAGCATGGAATCTGAAAGCAAAAATAACCCAAACCAACATTGCCACATTCGTTGAATTCCCAGATGCCCGCCTCAAAGCTGAAGACGCTTTGGGCAGATATATTGTTGGTATAATGATGGCTGGCTACTATTTGGAAGTTCCAGTCTTAAGGATATTGAACCTCATGCCGCCAATGACCCCACACCCTTACTATCTGCCTTAACACGCACCCTACTCTGGAATGAGATGGATGCAGCCAAAGACAAGCCCCCCAATCCCCCTCCCCATCCACCATGGAGGGATAGCAGCATTCGCTGCCCATCTTGTTGGATATTTTGTTGAGTATGATTTGATCAATCCATCCATTTTGGGCATTTCGTTTGAATTGTTGGTTTTATCTTATTATGATTTTAGTTTTAGTTTGGTAATGTTGATCCCCTGGTCAGCTTAACTCGTTTAAATAAAAATACATTTTTTGACCTATAGGTACTACTAGGGATACCATTATGTGGGGGTTTCTTGCACTTCTGGTTCATAAGGTTGAATTTATAGCAAAGCTTTAAAAATTTTTACTTGTCCTTGATGACTTTGGTATTTAGATCCTGTAGTGATATCAATAACTGCAAAAACTCAAATCTTAGGTTATCTTCTCATATATAAGGTTGTGTCATGGCAAGTTTTTGACTAAGTGTGAGTTTAACAATAACAGCGTTGAGCTTTAAAGGAGGTGTACAATTTTCAGACTATACCTATAACTCTTATCATTTGACTCATCTTCCATTTGGAATCAGGTTATTATTAAAAGGATCTTTGTGAGTAGCTGTAATTATGTACTATTAATTGTCAATAAAGCAAATATTAGATGTTTTTCTTAGAGAAAAATGACCGCCAAAACTTCTTTCCTATAGGTATAATAGTTCTTATAAGTATAATGTTTTATTTTTTATAGGTCAAACTTTTACATATGTATCACTTAGTATCTAGTGGATGACCTTAGCTAAGTCAGTACTGAATATACTGAGAGGACACTGGAAGAATAAATACCAAAAATGCTCATTAATACATCGATAAATCCCCCTCAGGTTGGGACCATCTAGTACTAAAAAAGAATGCTCATTAATTTGTAAATATAAAAATAGGGGCTTGCATCACTATCACTTTAAGTGTTGCAAAGTTCCAGTGTGCTTTTTATAAAAATAAAAAAGAAACAACATTCTATTGCAGTCAATAAAGTGGCGTGCACTCTTTCTAAAGTTAAGTATGATATTGTAGTATCAACTTATGAATCTCAAAAACTGAGAAGTTCTATTGTATTATTTAAAGTCTTCCATTTGGCGATAGCTTTGACTTTCCTTAATTCATCCTTTTCTCTTAATAAGTTAAATAATTTTATAAAGGTTTTTCTTTTTTCTCAATAGAAGTAACTTGGACTAATTTATTATAAAATTATCTCTGGATCTTCTTAAACCTTTTTAACTAAGTGAAGATGCAGAAATTATTTTAAATATACTTTATAAATTGGGTACATGGTACACACTTAATGTGTAAGATTAGCAGAATATATAACTTTTGAGAGGTTAAAAACACCTTTCATTCCAATGGCATTCTGATGTATTAAAGCTGTTCAAACTTATTTACAAAATGAGGTATTTATTGTAAAAGTCATTGTATATTCCTGATTGATAGTAGCTAGAAACAAGTCAAAGTTGTAGAAGAACTGTTTTCACCCCAGAACATTATTAGTGTTGGTAATAAAGACAGGTGGAAAATAGCCTTCTTAGTTATTTGGTTTTTTGCTGGATAAAAAATGACATGAGTTCTAGTTTGCCATTTTATTAGAATCATAATCACTGGGAAGCTCATGGAGATTACGATAGCTGGATGATGCCACTATAGAGGCCCTTTAAATTTTTGGTCTTCAAATTTCTTCTTAGGGTTAAGGCAGTAATAGGGACATTTGTCAATTGGTGACATGTCGCTGATTATACTAAGTATAATTTTAGTTTGTAATGAGAGCCCTATTGACTCGCAAGTATATTAAAAATCAACTGCTCTACTAAATGAGCTACTTATCTTTTTGGGCTTCTAAAGGTAGGGAGTAAAATAATACTTTCTTTTTATTTGTTGCCAGTGTATGTTTTGAGTTGATAAGGTCCAACCTGAGACTTTGTGTCATTGGCGTTTGTCATGAACAAATATTTTGTACTATTTTTATTATAAATATAATAATGGTAAGCTTCAAAGATGGAATCAATCAAAAAGCTATAAGGCTTTATAATAAAGAAGAAGTTAAAATAAACTTAAAAAAGACCGTTAATGTGCCAGACCTTTCCTTAAATTTTCATAGGTAGATCAAACTCTATACTGCAACAGGACTGTTAAGTGCCACCAGCAATCAACAAGATTATAATACTTTGATGTACATATTCATAGTCAGTTAATTAAAAGATTTTTTTACATAATATTAGTATCAAACCTTTATATAAGATAACTATAATGATACATACTTAGAGAGTCCCATTATATAAGAGGCCTCCTCACTATTACCCATCAGCTCATATCTATTGGTCTCCGCCTTTATAATGTGCTCAAAAGCTTAGTGAAATTCTTATACTATAACATGTATTTTTTTTAAAAAACTCCTAGTGATATTGAAATGATACTATGATATAAAATTTTTGTTGATCTGCATCTAGGTTGATAGGAGGTAAGATTGTTGGTGTTAGAGAGTTAAGTTTAATTGTGCATAATGAAATCATCGCCATTTCCTCTATTCTAAATAAGCAACGATCATTAGCTTTAAGTCTTCCAGATTAATGATTCCTGTGAATTTCTTGGGGTATACTAAATGTCCAGATTCTATGTTTACTTTTTGTAAAAGTGGTTAGTGGTAAAGTATCATCAAATATTCAGTAAAATGTTACTTTATGCTTCCATGATTATTACTTATGTTTCTTCATCCATGTTATAAGCTTAGTTTATAAGTTAATCAGTTTATTTTTTGTGAGTTTAGGGTGTTTTTTTGGGTGATAACAATTTATTCTTGTTTAAATTTTCTCTGTGCATATATCTACATTAATGACTGTTTAAAATTATGGTATATTTTGTTGTGAGTATTGGATTTTTTGTATTAGGGTGCATAAATCTGAAGTTAGTACCATGTTATAGTTGTAAGGCCCAGACATATGTCTATAAGTACATGGATTCAAAATGAGAGCTCCATATGTTCAGATGAAGATGGGTATACTATACATAAGATTCTGTGGTCCCTCTCCTATAGCATGGCTGCTGAGAGTATAATTGTTGAGGCAGAGGTTAAAAAGTTATCTGTCCAGGAACGAATCTGCAATTGATTATTAGTTTTGCTCCATTACCTATTATTAAGGTGTTGTATTTCACTCAAAATCCGTGTTCAGGTGCTTTGAAGGCAATTAATTATTAGTCAAGATATAAGTGACTTCTTAAAGAACAAAGTCTCTAAAGATTGAAGATAAAAAAATTACTAGGTTGCATAGTAATAATTTGGGTGAAAAGATGACTTTATAGATTATAACTAAGATTTTATAGGATGTGATGCTTTATGTTTTTGATGAAAATGGCTGTCACTAATAAGCAAAGATCTTTATATTTGATGAAATATTTAGAAGTTCATTTCTTTTAAAGTAGCTCTTATAATTATCATGCATGTCTTAAATTGCTAAATATACTTGCTCACCTAAACACACCTTGAGTAATGAGGCCATTTCTATTCTGTGGTATATCTGTAAAGCTCCAGGCGCCCTTATAAAACTGGACAGGTGTTTGCATCTCTTAAGGAAGATAAAAGATTCCAATTCTAAGGCTCTCCCAACTACTCAGCTGAATGATCTAGGGCACACCTTAGATGAGAGATGGGTGGCGGCCGCCCCTTCATGTTTAGTCCCTTCCACCCCAAAGGTTCCCTACTTGAACCAAAGTCAATGTCATTACAAACCCTCAGATCAATTAGTGTAGAAAATTAAACAATTCTGCTGGGGTTTTTAGTTGCTTATAGTTTTAAGAATATCAATGCAAAGCTCCCTCCTATGTGTAAGGATCCAAGAGGCACCCTAATAATTGAAGCACACATTACACCTGGTATAAGCCCATGTAAAATTCTTTACAAAAGAATTTTATTAAAGCAAAAAGTTCGAAGAAAATGAACGTTAAACATGGGACAATAGATACAACAGGTTTCTGAGGCAAAAAGAAATAAAGAGAGTATTTTAAAATAGAGTAGGTTAGTTGACCCATAGAAAGACTCGCTCAATAATGATGTTAGTGTGTTTCCAAGCCCTAAGAGCACATGTCCCTATGCATTTGCCTTCCCACATAGTATAAGACCTAGCAACCTCCATTTTGAATGTTGTTAGGGGTATTTGTTTCTTTTCCAATTTATATAAAAGATATTTAAAATCCAAAATCTAAGGCTTTTTATATAATATAAAATTAAAATTCACCTGGTGAAAACCTCCCCTTAGGCCAATGGTGGGCCCCAACTCCTCTATGTTGGTGATAATGATAGCTGTATCCCTAGTTGTTACCATCATTGCTTCCGCTGATGTGAGCATGCAAAAGACCCATGTGACTGCTTATGTATCCTAAGCATCCAATATAAAAAATCCATTTAAAGCAATTATTAGTACTACTGATAACAATGCTTACGTTTTTGAGGAGTATGATCAGGAGAAAGAGGAAATGATACAAACCCAATTTTGTGGCAAGCAGCAAAAGGTCGGCAAATAGACTGTAAAGGTGTAGGATAATAAGACTGTGAATTCACAGTACCAGCTCAGCGTTCAACCAAACCAGTCAAAACACAAGTTTACCATATGCTTACGTCCACCTACAACGAAGTGAGTAGCAACTGGTTACAGTTCTGGATAAGTATAAAACCTGTAACTGTCAAGGCGTTGCCAGACTGCCACATTGCCCTAATCCTCCATTGAAATGATCAGGACTGAGAGTGTTGGGCACAATCGCAAAGATTTTTTAAAAACATTTTAGAAAATCAGATGCCTCAAAATCCAAATTGACTAAATATGGTGAGGTTGATGCAAAATAAATCCTTATAAATGGATCTCTGGCCAACCAGATGCTGACAAAGCAATGCTGCCAAAGATGGCGATGAGGATGTAGATCCTCATAAATGGAGATTTTGCCAACAAGCTGCGGCCTATTCCAATTTTTCTAAAAGTGTTGACATTGATGGAAATACTCACAAATGGTGCTCAGGCCAACCAGATGCCGCCACTTCAAATAAGGAATGATAAGCCTCTTTGGAAATGTTAATGTGAAAATTAGATGCTGAAACAACCTTTTTAATTAGAAAACAATAGAGATAGGGATTTTAACAAAAATTCAGGTTTCAAGAACATTTTTTAGCCAAATAATATATGCAAAAAAAGTTTTGCCAACCACAAAGAAAATTACCCCAAGCTCTTAAATTGTCTCAACGAGGAAACTGAGGGCCCAGATACTTGAGTTATGCCTGCTGTCAAGAAGCTGACTGAAGACTCTGTGGAGAGCAAGACCCACTCTTCCCCCTAAGTTTAATATAAGTTTAAACTGATGAAGTTTCGAAAAACAGCTTTGTCTTCTATAATATCTTAATAAATCTAGTAAAATAAAAATAAAATTTTAAATTTCAAAATCATTTAAAAAAACTAAAGGGAAACTGCTCATGGACCACACTTCAGACTTTGACAGGACCATTGCGTCCTTGTATGCACTTTCAGGTGGTCAGACCCTCCTTCTTAGTGCTAGTATAATCCTTGCTGTCATCCAGAATTTCAGGGTTATGAGTTTCCCAAGCGCTAGGATCAGGGATCTTACTACAGCAGTAGTATCCTTCTTGTGTGACTTACCTGGGCCTTTTGCCAAACTGCTTTGTGGCAGTGTTTAGTAACCCTGTCTTTCACAGTACCCATCATCAGCATGGCCCTTTATGCTGGGTCCTTACCTATTGAAAGGTACTTTCCTTACCTCTCTACCAGTGTTTTCTTTCCCATCTCATCAGAAAGGTGTTGCCTTTTAAATTTGGTTTCTTGAGTAGGTAGCTAAATACCCCCATTGAAAAAAGCAAGGTCTTTTTTGCACATTGATTGTCTGACTGTATCATTATGGTTGAACGTTGATTCCTACATAGAATTAGTTTCCATATTTGAGAACATCTATTTTAGATTCATAAAAATTTACTATACTTTCTGAAAATGCCCCTTAACGTCCTTCTGAGTGGGCACTTTACAATGGAGGAAACAAATTGTGAACTCAATTGACAACAGTTTCATAATTAACAGTTGCTATAGAGTACTTAATACTCATCAATAAAATTTCATGGTATGGTCCCAACTGTTATAAAATTGGCATCATATATAAGATACGCTGTAGGATTTTTGCACAGGGTTTGACCCACTGAGCAATTAGGACCAACAATGAGATAATCGTCGTCCTTAAAACAACAGAATAAACTTTTAATAAATATGGAGCACTCGCTCCCACAACTCTCTTTTATTTAATATAATGAGTAAAAAGAATCTCGCTATTTTGCTTACTCTCAACTACTTAGCAACAACCTCTTCTTAATCGCCCATCTTGCTTATAAACAGCAGCTTCAGACGATACCACTCTCATATCTTGGACTATTCTGTTCCACCGATTCTCCTCATTTCAGCTTATTATTCTTTAATTCTCTATCATACTAATTGTAGGCGATTTAATTTGTATTTGTCAAATGTCAACATCACCTTATCACCTTATTTAGAGACGATCCAATAATAAACCCATTATACCCCAATATCGCCTCATCTCAAGGCACTCAAATAATCATAACTGATATCATTTTTGGAGGATTCTTCCCAATCTTCCCTAGCGGTCCCACAATTATCATCCAGTCATATTGAAATCGCGACATTACCCCCTCCTTGACTGGATGATAAAGCTCCTATTGTTTGTATGGTCAGAAGAACTTTGCATGTACTCAGTTATTGATCCAACCACTTTCAGGATCCTTGATGGTATATGCACCGACCCCAGTTTTCTCTATAACTTCAAATGGACTATTCTAAGTACTGGCCAGCTTGTGTTTCCACCCAAATCCACCTTGGTCATGGAAGAGAAACATATCGCCTTCCTTGAATGCCATCAGCCTGCTACAACGTACCTGATTGGCAGCCTGATTCCTGAGCTTCTTGGCTAAGCTGAAGGAATATGCTTTGGTTTGCAGTTTGATCACAATATTCGCGAGGTTAGTCAAATAGTGGTGGGGTTCTATTCCACCAGTGTTCTCTACACACAAATAAAGTAACGCTGGAAGGGCCAGGTGTTAACTGTATAGTAGTTGGAAAGGACTCTTCCCCGTGATGGAATAATAACTAAAAGTTATAGGCAAACATGGCAGTGGAAAGAAGAGAACTCCAATCAGAAGGTCAATCCGTTACTAATTTTCCTAGTATGTTCACCAAAGTTCCATTCACTCATTTGACCATTCCATTAGACTCAGGGTGGTATGGGGTCATCAGAACTCCACAGATACCCACAAGCTCGTTCAGTTTGGAGAGGATGTGTGAGGTAAAGTTGGTATCATTATCAGTGAGAATGAACTGATGGCAGCCATGGCACTGAATAATGCATTCCATTACAAACTTGGCTACTGTAACCACCCCCAAATCCCGTATTGCCCTTGCTTTGACCCACTGGGTCAAGTGGTTGATAGCCACCAGAATGTACTTACACCAGTTAGCTCCTGTTGGCAAGGGACCAACGACATCAAGGGAAATCGTATGACAAGCAAAATGTGGTTTCACTACCCAGTATTAAGTCTTATGGCGGAATGGATTCTCCACTTGGCACTGATGGCAACAGGAAATGGTTTTGGGCGCATCAAAGTTCATGATTTCCCAATAGTACTGTGGGCGCAACAACTCCATTGTCTTGCGCACCCCACCATGTCTGACTTCCCTGTGGGTGCTCATAATAATTCCTGGCCGTGTGAGGGTTGCAGAAAATTCACCATAGAATTGCCGATCCACTTGTACAATTCCCCATTCTGTTGGAAGTTTTTGTTTGCATTTCATTCAACGCTTTAATCACTTGGGGCGGTTCATTGTCATACTTTCCACTGAGAATTTTGTCAAACATTATGTCACTTAAATCCACTGTAACTGCAATTGTTGGCAATCTTGATAAGCAATTGTCATTTTGGTTTTTTGCTCCTGAACAAAGAAGAATTTTAAAGTCATAATCTTGCAGCTTAAGAGCCCATCAGGCTAGCCGCCCCTCAGGCTCTTTCAAGTTCTTCAACCAGTGCAACGATGCATGATCCATTACAACCTTAAACTTTACTCCATGCAAGTAGACTTTAAACTGCTTATATGCATAAATCACTGCTTAGCACTCTCGCTCAGTTATGGTGTGATTTCGTTCATGTCAATTCAAGCTATGATTGAAGTAAGCCACGGGGTCTCCTCCCCCTCATCGTCCTTCTGAGACAGGACTTCCCCAACAGTGGAAAGTGATGCATCCATATGCACTATAAATTACTCATCAAAATTAAGGTAGCGTAACACAGGTGCACTAATTAGCACCGTTTGAAGTGTATCAAAGGCACATTGGCGCCGTTCTGCCCATTGCACCTGGCATCCTTCTTTAGTAGCTCAAACAGTGGACCTCTAATGCAACTGAAATTGGGTATGAAGTGTCGGTAATAACCTACTATCCCCAAAACACCTGAATGTCCCGCTTACTAAATGGCTTAGTCATCATCCAGATAGCCTCCACCTTGGCGGGTTGGGGTCTTAGCCCAGTTGCATCCACCATAAAACCGAGGTACTCCAGCTGATCCTTAAAGAAGTGACATTTCTAGGGCTTGATTTTAATATTGGCCTCAGCCAGTTGGTGAAATAACTCTTCCAAATGGGTAAGGTGTTCAGTGAACATGCGAGAGAAGACATTAATATCATCAAGGTACACAAGTACACATGACAGCTTCAGATCGCCCAGAATGGTGTCCATTGCTTGTTGGAACGTAGCCAGGGCATTACATAGCCCTTGCAGCATCTGAGTTAGTTGGAAAAGCCCTTTGGATGCGATTATGGCACATTTTTCTTGTTCTGCCACAGGCAACTCAATTTGCCAATAAATGGATAGTAAATCCACTAGTGAGAAGTAGCAAGCTCCACCTAACTGATCCAGTGCATCATCAATTCGCAGCAGAGGGTATGAGTCTTTTTTGGTGAAACTATTGAGTTTCTGGTAGTTGATTACTAAGCAGTTAGTACCATCCTTCTTTTTAACAATTTGGACAGGCGAAGCCCACGGACTCTTAGATGGTTAAAGCATTCTCTGATCTAGAAGCTTGTCAATCTCCTCAGTGATGACTTCTTCAGCTGCCCTTGATCGGTGGATTGACCATGACCTGATGGGGGGATGATCCCCGGTGTCCAGTTGATGAACAACCCCCAAGCGCACCCCAAATCATGATTGTCAACCACAAAAATCTCTTTATATTTTTAAAATAAAGCTTCCGCCTGATCCTTCTGATCTTCTGATAGCCCCATTAAATTCTCCCGTGGCACAACTGCCATTACACTGGGAGGCTGCTCAATGGGCAGACCAAATTTATCCAAAGAGCCAAACTCATGAACCTGGTTGATCTCCTCAACCAAATTCAGATGTAAATACACTATAATCTGATGCCAGCGGATTTGGATTAGTCCGTTCTGAAGATTTGCTATCAATATCTTAAACTTCCCATGGCCCAGAAGTATGATGCCTGGAGCCACGTGGGGCTCAAGCCGCAATTGCTGAATATGGCACAATGATCTCACCGTAGAGCCCAGCTGGCACTTCCACCTCTAACTCAGTTTCTACTATTACTTGGTGTCCAGAGGGAATGGATATAGATCCAGCTGCTCTAAGTGGTAGCCCCTGATATTCATATATCTTCTGGGGAAGGGCCCGAGTTTCCCTTTTAATTGATGATAGTGCACAGGAATCACTCCATCGCTGTAGGCAAAGTTTATTTGTCCCATATTCACTGATTCCTTCAGCGCTCCGCTTGTCATAAAATAAATTTAGGATCCGCTTTCCCAAAATAACAGGAGTCTCTTCCATCATGTCAACAACAGCCCCATAGTGTCACATAAAAGCAGTCCCAATCAACAGATCGTAGTTGCTATTTGGTAAAACTACCACCAGAGCCACCATAACATCGGATCCAAACAGCGAGGGAAGCGCACTATATGATCCTTTAGAGACCATGGTTTCTGCTCCAGTGGTCCCATACACCATCCGGTGGTCTACATCAGGTTTTAAAGATAACTTCGCCACTAACTTAGTGGAGACAATGTTAACAGGAGCGCATGTATCAGTTATAGCTTGTACTTGGGTTTTGGCTACCATAAAGTAACAGTAAGTGCACTCCAAGTAAGATGAATGCTGGCTATTTACTACGTGTACTTCAGCGGTTCACGTTTTCCTAGGAAACTTTTAATACCTGCACCTACTGTAGGGTACTCAGTTATAATAGCGTCCAATGGAAGGGCGACATCTACTCCTCTTAGAGACAAAGCATCTGTGAACGGTTCTAAATGGTCTGACGGACTTTGGTCAAATATGTGATGAGTGTAAGGCTTTGGCTGCTCTGGAAACCTCATGTCCGCCGTTTCTTTGACTTGTGTTTGAGGCAGCACATTTACTCTTTAACCGGCTGTTGGTAAAGGAAGGTATCGTCATACTGGGAGGATTCGCTGAAATTACTACAGTAGATTCAGTTGGGACATATGAATTTGAGATAGCGGAAGTAGAGAGTCCCATCTTTACTCCGCTCTGACTTTTACCTGATAACTTTGATCCTGTTGTATGTAAGGGATCCGTTGATTAGGGCACCATTGTCCCATGTGCCCATAGCAACTGCAAGTAAAACAACATACTCCATAGGTCCTAAATCTGTGCTTAATATAAGCTGGCCCACTCAGAAGGGTATTCCAGAGATGATTGGTGTAACTAGACCCACATTGGTAGAATGCCTTCAGTCAATCAATGTATTTAGGGCTAAAGCAGTAGTTGGTCAGTTGTCAATCAGCAGTTATGGGACAGATGTTGGACTGCGGTGAGTAACCTGGTAGAACCTACACTGACTGGTTG
This sequence comes from Massospora cicadina, assembly GCA_022478985.1. Taxonomy (NCBI): domain Eukaryota; kingdom Fungi; phylum Entomophthoromycota; class Entomophthoromycetes; order Entomophthorales; family Entomophthoraceae; genus Massospora; species Massospora cicadina. The sequence goes on along the minus strand of JAKSZP010017242.1, from coordinate 6,548 downwards.
ATTCCCTCCACATGATTAAGGTCAGCAACAGCGACAGTGTGAATCTGTTTGACGTTGGGTGTAGGGAAAGTTACAGCTAGGCGACGTACAAACTGAACAAGTTTAAGAAGAGGTACATTGTCCTCCAACAATGGGGCCATGACATTGTAAAGCTCAGGGTATAGCTTCACCGCAGAGGACTTAGCAATGCACACATCAACTTCGGATAAAATCCCTGCCCCAAAACACATGGGCTTCCACCGTAAATCGCTCAGCAAATGCAGTGAGGGTTTCATTTCACTGAAACCTGAGGTCAAGAACGCGGCTTTCCACTGTGACATCTTTGAAGTCCCACCAAACAACCGCAGCACCGTCTCCTTAACTTCTTGGTATGTAATGGAACTATCTGGAAGGTAACAAACGACTTGATCAACACTTCCAACATCCAAGGTTGAGATCAACAGTTTTGCCCTTTGCTGGTCCAAGGTTCCTTCAGTTGCAAACTCAAATCATCAAAAGAACCCATGAATATTTCCTTCACAATCAAATGGCGGCAGCTTTTCGCTGCAAACTTCCTGGAGCAGCTCATCTTGTCTTTTGAGCACAGTGTCCAATGCAAGTTTCAATTCCTCATATGCAACAGCCCCAACATGTCGTGCAGATTCCTTATCAAAGCAACTGGACTGCGACATAGCAGGCAACTGAGTTTTTATGTTATAACTGATCAATGGGTCCCCTGTAGTGAGCACCACTATTATAAAATTGGTGGTATATATGAGATACGCTGTAGGATTTTTGCACAGGGTTTGACCCACTGAGCAATTAGGACCAACAATGTGATGATCGTCATCCTTAAAACAACAGAATAAACTTTTAATAAATATGGAGCACTCGCTCCCACAACTCTCTTTTATATTAATATAATGAATAAAAAGAATCTTGCTGTTTTGCTTACTCTCAACTACTTAGCAACAACCTCTTCTTAATCGCCCATCTTGCTTATATACAGCAGCTTCAGACGATACCACTCTCATAGCTTGGACTATTTTGTTCCACCGATTCTCCTCATTTCAGCTTGTTATTCTTTAATTATCTATTGCCCTAATTGTAGGCAAATTAATTTGTATTTGTCAAATGTCGACATCGCCTTATTGCCTTATTTAGAGGTGATCCAATAATAAATTGGTTATATCCCCATATCGCCTCATCTCAAGGCACTCAAATAACCATAACTGATATCATTTTTGGAAGATTCTTCCCAATCTGCCCTAGTGGACCCATGATTATTGTTCATTCATATTGGAATCATGACACTGACCAAAGAGAATCAAGATAATGGCTCTGTCTCCAGATTGATAGTGATATTATAGAAGAAGAATTACCAATTGCTACTCGAGGCTCTGCTAGTATCAGAACAAAAATTTTGTTGTCCTTTTCTGAGAGTAGTGAAAGAGAGATTGAAGCCAGTTCTTGTAATTGTATAATTTCATTAGCCAACCTTTGCATGGCTCATTCATTGTTTAGAAGAATTAATAAACTTATAATGGGTTGTATACTTGAGTGTATAATTGGATCTCGCCCATAAAGGGCTTAAAAGGATAATTATTTTCTTATGATAACTGACCCTATAAGCTAACACCGCACTTGGTATGTATAAATTTTTATTAAATAGAGTCCAAAGATTCCTTTTCTAAAGTATAGCCGCAAGTGTGCCATTGGCTTTTTCTAAAGCTCAACTGATAACATGATAGTTGTTAAAATAGGCGCAGGAGCATCATATTTCAGGTGCACAGTTTATAATACACAAAAATACAAGTTATTGTTTGATGACAGTAATCTTAGTAAAAGCCTCAATTAACCCTTTTTAAAATTAGGGTTTTTATTAAAAAACAAAGAAGCACCCAATAGGATCATTTTTTCATCGGCTAAGGGTCTCAATAAAGTAATCTTCGTTGTAGGCTGGGTAAGCTATGTTAGGCAAAATCCCCCTCCAGATGATAATCCCAGTATGATATGCTCTTCACATTTCCATAGGTACTTATTGGTGCAATTTCTGGCTACTAATCAGCACTTAAGAATGGAAAAAGGAAGCATAACATTCAATTTAGGTCAGAAAAACAAATGCCCAGGACTCAGGGCATTTCCATCGTAGCAATTTGCTTTTTGCACACAATCAACAGAGGATGGCCATAGTAAAAATAGGACCCTAAATTATTAATTTATTCTACATAGTGTGGGTCAAGGTAAGATATTAAGATTAAAATAATTTAATAGGCATTTGAAAACAGAGGCCACGAGCCACAGTGATCTATAGATTAGAAAAAAATTTACACTGGTGGAGTATAAAGTTTTTATTTTATTTATTCAAGGATGGCTGACCAGGGGACAGATGCATCCGATATGTAGGGAAGAGGAAAGCGGAAAACAGAAGAGTGAAGAGAGCGCAAAACAATGGAACTCATAAGATACGACTTGGCACACTTGGGTGTGGCTAGGAGCCATGGGTGGTGGATGACTAGACCTTAAGTGGCATGGCAGCTCAGGGACTAGTAGGGTGTACCGCCTATGAAGGCTGTGAAATTTTCAATGTCATAATGAAGGAACCAGATTGGAATCCAGTTGCCCATCCATTTCTTCCATTTGTGTTAGAGTGATCTGAACAGCCAGGCTTGGAAGTGGTCGGCCAAATGGCTGTGGAACCTGATGATGGCTTGGTTGAAATTGTGGAGGATCCCGTTGAAAGCATCGAGGGTAATTGTGTGGATGGACCATATTGCAATACTCACAATTAGAGCCCTTAGCGTCTGGGGGATAGGCGAGGCCATGTTGAGTGCCAGGATATCGCGGGTTAGTTGGAATTCAGCTGTTGGTGATTGTTGAAACAGGTGCATCACGTTGGCCCAAATATGTATGGATGGCAGGCACTCTTCTGGGCGGTGTGCTAGTGTATTGGGTCCGTCACAGATGGCGCATGTCTTGAACATTAAGAAAGTGTGGTCTGCTGTTCTAAACGTACAGCGCATGTAGCGCCACACTGTGGAGCACACTTGTGGGTATAAGAGGGGGCAGGTGACGAGGTCCCACACCTGCTTTTGGGTGCGCAAGTCATATGGGACGTCTTGGTAGTCTAGGTAGTCAATCCAGGATAGAGGAAAGGATGGTAGTGGGGCAGGCGCGTTAGTCACCGTTTGTCCCCCGTGGAGTTGAATGTAACCAGTTTGAGGGTGAATGTCTTCGGATTGCTGTGCATAGGAGAAGCTCCAATCCCCTTGTCTTAGGCTGTACAGGATGCGTTTGAAATATCAGTTGGTGTTGTGCAGTCCGGTGGCAGTTAGATGTGTTGCAAGGTACTTCATCAGAGTTGCAGGGTTGGAGGGGGACCTCAGGTGTAGTGCCCTTGCGAAGTTGGTTTTGGCTGCCTTAGCCCAGTGGGGGGATGGTGGGTTGGGTGACGTTGTGAGAGCTACCCATAAACCGAGGATTTGCGTTGCTCGTTCTGTGAAATTGAGCAGCCCCATACTGCCTTTCCTCCGTGGGCCATACATGGTCTCCAGCCTGACGGGTGCGCGGTAACCAGACCATAGCCAGTTCTGCAGGAGCTTGTAGACTGCGTTGGTAAGGTTGGTGGAGAAGGGAACCGCGTGGCAGCAAACTATAACTTTGACAAGATCAGGGAGTTGGCTAACACAACTATTCTGGTTAAACTAGCTTTACTCCTCCGCATACATGTCATTCTTTTTGTGATGTTATCCAAAATGTTGGTTTCAATGGTGTCAAGTGCATATCCACCATCTTCAAGCCATATGCCCAGATGACGGACTGGGTTGGTGGCGGGTTGGTGGCAGGGTGGTGTGCAAAGGGTAAAACACAGTGTTCTTTCTGGCTTGGATTGTTGTTGTGTGGTTGGATGTGTGGTTGGTTGGTTTGTGTGGTGGTGGGAGGGTGGGGCCCAGTTTAAACTGAATTTGCCCATAACAATTACCTCTGTTTTCTGTTTGTTCAGCATGGCGTTACTCACTGACTCATACTGGTGAATAATGCGCTCAATCGCCCTGGCATCCCTATTGCCTGAGATTCCAATGACGCAGTCATCAGCAAAGGCGAGCATTTTGGTTGGTAGTTGTCCCTCCAACCTGATTCCAGTGAGCTTTGAGTTTACTATGCGGAGGAGAGGGTCAAGGGTAAAATTGTATAGTAGGGGGCTAAGCGGGTCACCTTGTTTGAGGCCCATTTGGGGGTGATGGTGTTGGTTAGGGAACCTGGGCCTCTGATTGAAAACCTGGCTGAGCGCGTTAGGAGGAGCGCCCAGTTTATAAAACGGGGTGGTAGGTTGAAAGCCTTTAGACACTGTTCTAGGTAACCCTAGTGCACTCGGTCATATGCTTTCTTTTGGTCCAGGATAGCAAGGGCGCCTGTGGGGTTAGCTTGGCAGATGTTGGCAATTGTGCGGATGTTATCCCAAATTGAGCGATTTGGGATGAAGCCAAAATGATGGGGGGAGAGGGCTGTCTGAGCAATGCAACCCAGACGCTTAGCTAATATCTTAGTTAATATTTTGGTGTCAGTATTGGTGAGAGTGATTGGACACCAGTTGTTTAGGTCTGTATGGTCTCCTTTTTTGAAGAGTGTGACCACATATGCGTCTTGGCCGCCAGGTAGAAGGGTTGTGTCCTCCAGGCACTTGTTCATAGTTGCCAGTAGTATTGATGCGATATAGTAAAAATATTTTTTAAAAATTCATATGGTAGGCCATCAGGCCCAGGGCACTTGTTGGGCGGAGTTGATCTTATTACCTCTCATAGTTCATCTTTAGTGATGGGTGCGACAAGGTCTAGTTGATCAGCTATAGTGTCAATATTAGCAGATAATAAAATTTTCCAATTTCTCTAGGTGATGCGAAATCTGCCATGTACAGGTCGGTGTAAAATTGGTGTAATTTGGCTGATATTTGGATGGTGTGGATGCCAGTGTGTCATCTGCTCGGTGGACCTGTGTGCAAGTCACCAAAGTTGAAATTGCTAAAAAAGGCAGAAGAAGTGGGCCATGTGAGTTTCACCGGATAGGATGTATTTTGATTTGTAGCATACTTTATTGTAGTACTGGTGTTTTCTAAAGAGGGAGTTTACCTGTGTAGATAGCTGGAACCATAGGCGGCCCCATTGGGGACTGTATCCCTCGCTAGGTTTGTTGTTTTCTAAGTGTTGAAGCTGTCTGATAGCCTTGTTGATTGTCACAGACATCGCAGCTGTTTTTCTGGAGTTCAGGTGGCAGGCTTTCTTGGTTGCTTGAGCCTTAAAAATTTCCCACTCAGCTATAGGGTTCCCATTGGGTGGTCATCTTTCTTGCTGTGTTGTTAGCACCGTCTCAATCCAAAGTTTAAGCTCCAGAAGATGGATGATGCTTGGGTGAACTCTGTGCCAGGTCGGTGGCTTTTGGTATTTTTCTAAGGATGATATTGCTATCAAGACCATCCGGTGGTTAGAGAAAGGTATAATTGTTGTTGTAAAATCTGATACCCAGTGATGGAAGTCTATAGGGGCGAACATCAGGTCAATCTGGGTCATTGAGACCAGCTGGTTATTGTTGTGATGGGGCCTCATCATGTTGGCCAGGGTGGGGGCTTGTTTGGGAATGGTGTCGCATAGGCCCAGCGGGTATAAAGTTTTTATCTTTCATTATTAATACTAATGAACAAAGGCACAGCAGTGTAAATCCCAAAAGTAATTTGATACAACTTAGGTAAATACCTATAAAGCTTGGCTTCAAGGTGATATTAATCATAATAAACTTTCAAACTGAGTATCTAAATATCAGCTACAAAATATAACTAAGTTGATTATATAAAAAATGGTTGGTCAAACCAATAACAAGAGTTCACACACTTGACCAAACATCAGGGGAACAAAGATTCGTGGGATTTAATATCATTGTAATCTAGAGGCCATTAGACAGAATGCTGCTGTTTTGTTAGGAACTTGGTATGCACCCAGTTTATAAGGTGACCTGGTACAGGAACTTTAAAGTGTAGGAATCTGTAGATGTCTTTAAATATTATCTCAAAAAGCCATTTTATATGTGTTCCAGTTTTCTAGTCTGTCAAAACCCATGGTCATCATAATATAAAACCAACTATCCCACAAGGAAGTTAGATAAGGGCCACCAGTCTTTGTTGTCATAATATTAATATTTTAACTACCTATCCAGTACATTAGAATATGCTCCGCTCTACAGCTAATTAAAGTATGAGTCAGCTTCTCCAAATTTTTAATTTTTAATTTCCAATTTTTTAATTTTCATTTATGAGTATTCAACCAGAGATGATGCACTCAAGGGATGGGATAGGCGATTAAATGGGATTATTTTATAGTGGGTTGCAAATAAGGTGGCTTGATGCTATTTGCACAACCTTGGCATTGTACCTTGCTGTGGGTTGCTGTTGGGGGAGAACTCAGTTACCTTGGGTAAATGGGCTTTCCATGTAGTTTGTTGAACCAAAAAATTTTGAACATGTGGGAAATGGCCCAAGACGCTACATGCACGCTGTTTCAGTGGAGCAAAACCTCAAAACA